>VXBP01005367.1:116250-142746 GCA_013400115.1 Rhinopomastus cyanomelas | reverse complement strand
GGGGGGGGGGGGGGGGGGTGAGAGTTTAACACTCATAAGAAAAAAAGACAAAAATCACACAGCACACGGGCTCAAGGTACATTCTTGAGTTCTTCTTTCACAGGACTTTGAAAGATCATCCACTCCAATCTCCCTGCCACAGCAGGATCACCTAGGTCAAGTCGCAGAGGAACATGTCCACATGGGTTTTAAACATCTCCAGAGAAGGAGACTCCACAGCCACCCTGGGCAGCCCCTTCCAGTCATCTGTCACCCTCACCATGAAGTTCCTTCTTTTTTGTGGAACCTCCTCTGTTCCAGCTGACAGCCATTGCCCCTTGTCCTGTCATTAGATGACTGAGCAGAGGCTCGTTCCATCCTCCTTAAAACCACCCTTCAACTATTTATAAACATTAATGGGGTCACTCCTCAGTCTCCTTTTTTCAAAGCTCAAATGACCCAGCTCCCTCAGCTTTTCCACATCAGGGAGATGTTCTAGTTCCTTCATCTCTGTGGCTCTGTGCTAGACTCTCTCCAACAGTTCTGCATCTGGAACTGAGGGGTCCAGAACTGGACACAATAGTCCAGATCATTGCTGTGTGTGTCCAGTATGTTAAGTCTATACTAAATCGATATATTTTTGAAGGAACTCCAGGTCTATTGTAGCACAGGAGAACTGAAGAGGTGGTTAGAACAGATGTCAAAGGGTTGTCTTGGCTTTTTCCCTGCCCCAGCACAGGATGAACTACTAGACCTAATTCTTTCACTGCCAGGTAGCCCGTAGCTCTGTCAGGGTTTTTGACGGGTAACATAATGAAAGTTTATTCCAGGAAGGACAAGGTGCTGGCCTAGATGGAATAGCTACAGCTTAGCTTAATAAATTACTGGGAGAAAGTATTTTAAGCTACAGAGATTTTTCACAGGTCTGTCGGGTTTTAAAAGCTTCAAGAAGTTCTAACAAAACAGAATAATATATAGCTTTTCACTCAGGAATTTGAGGGTTTTTTAAATTTCCTTGAATTTTTGTTCAATGAGGCATCTCGTTTTACACTGGATGATCTTTCGAGGTCCCTTCCAATCCCTAATGTTCTCTGATTATGTGATCCTGTGAACTGACATCTCAATGACATGGCTGGAGTGGAGAGATCACACCTTGAAGCTGTAGTGTTAGACTTTGGTGTTTGTCAGACTCTTAGGCGTCACAAAAAGAAGTTATAAATAAAATAGTATGTGAAGAGTATTATTTAAAAACAGCCCAGTGGTTTTAAGATATCTGTGCCAAGAGATCTCTAAAATAGTTTTCCCCAGGTGAAGCAACAGCAGGTATGATGATCCAGTTCAGTAGTTTCAATGTAATGACTTTTTAATGTCATCACATTAAACTTAAATACATTTCTATATTCTCCTCATCCAAAGGAGAAAACAACAACAAAACAGCCTTACAGAGTAATTTAGTAGCCATCATTCCCATGTATCCCTGCTCAGTTTCACCTTCTGTGTCCTCTACTTCACCGTTAGCATCTCAACTCATCTAGAAAGTTACTGCTCACTGTACACCTCCACAGCTCAGCTAAGTGAAGGCTTCTAGCTGCCCGCCCTTCTTCCTGACCTTGCCCATGTAGTCATGCCTCTTGCTTTGCCCTGGCGCTCACCATCAAATGAGTAGCTTAGGAAGAAGCTGAGGGACCTGAGCCAGCCAAAATAATTACTACCGTCCCTCTCCTGGATCTACTTTCTGTTGGCTCAGTTCTTCGAACTGACTGACCATCTGGTCACACAAGAGCAAGAAAAAGCCCGAGAAGGAGCACGACCAAAAACTTGGGGGTGAAAGAGGAAAAGGAAGGCTTGACAGCAGTTCAAGCTGGACTACTGTAGGCTAGCACTCCCCTTAATCTGGTGAAGGATGTCTCCTTGTAGATGTCAAAGTACAAGATAAGCGTAGTATAGGAACACAAAATCAGCCTTTCCAATTTGTCAGGTTCTTCAATTAGTGGTAATAGATAGTTACCTAAAAATATTTAATATTAAGATTACAAAAATGAAGACTTTTCTAATTGACATGCAGAAATGAGTCACATTATGAGAAAAATGAGGGAGGGAAACAAAAACAAATAGCTATGTCTGCTCTGAACATCATTCCTCTTTTCAGTCCATGCCATATATTTCACGTATTATCATTACGGAAAGAAAGCAACTAACTGTAATTTTATCTTAATACTGCCAGGAGAACTGGGTAACACCTTTACTATCAGCTATGCATGTTTTCTCTTTAACTGATTAAATGAACATTTCTTGGGTACAAAAAAAAAATAAATCCATGAAATGATGTAAAAGAGCTACATTCAACTGCTGTCTAGGAAGCTCTGCCTACCTTTGAGATTGCATTACTCATCCAGAAGCACTATTAAAGCTTGTTTCTCAGGAAATTCACCACTGGAAGAATTAACTTCATTTTTGTTTCACTTGCATGCCAGGTATTTCAAGGTCAACAAATTTATTTTTATATCCATTACATACTGAAATGTTATTGTCAGAGTTGTGGAAGAGAAGGAAGAAGCAATATGAAGAAGAGTCTCCCTTCTCCAGAGATGTTTAAAACCCTCCTGGACACGTTCCTGTGCAAAAGGATCTAGGTGATCCTGCTGCGGTGAAGTGATTGGGATGGATGATCTTTTGAGGTCCCTTCCAGTCCCTAGTGTTCTGTGGCTCTAATAAATGCAGCAACTTGCCATCTTGGGTTATTTAGTTTCCTATTCTAGAAACCAGTCAGACTGCAGTGTCTCCGTTCTGTTGCATTTATTTATAAGGAGTTCATTAAATATACACAGCTATTAAAACCTTACATAATACTATTATGGCTACACAGACATTCCACATTCAAAACAGTATGCAAATGCACCTAGTCAAGTACTTCTGACCTATTTTGTGGAGTATATTTTTACATATATAATTGGGTCATGTTCCACTGATATCATGCTTCCCTCTTCAACTCATTTTTATTCATTTATTTTATCACATTTGAACAGCTTCCGCTAATCCTATTCTCTGTCATATTTGGATTAGAGCGCTGCAGAACTCTAACATCGTTTTAGCTGACAGATAGGATTTCTGGCAGCCCTAAGGACGTGGGCGGAAAAGGCTGCACAGTGAAATGTTTTCCTTCGTGCGCACCTATTAGTTACAGTCGCAGACTGCATTAGGAGACCTGCGAACAGAGCTCCAGACTCGCAAAGCGTGCTAAGAAAACGCTTCGGTCCTTCGCGCGATTCATACTTGTAATGCAGCTACTAAATACTTCGCACAGAGCGGTCACTTTCAGGTGCCAGGTGGGTCACACACCTGGGTGTAACAGCGATTTACACAACAGAGATGAAACCGCGGCAGAGATACGCTAGGATTTAGAAATCGGTTTCATGGTAAAAGTAACAGCTGTTTTGCAAACATCTCCTTTCCACAATTTCCTCTTTCCCAAATCCCCTCCATTGTGAGTCTTTTCACAGTATTTTGAAAGTAAGAATGACTAAATAGCAGGCAAATTGTCTCCTCAAATCAGTGACACAATCAGGACAGGAAGAGTTGTGCTTCCACGGGAAGACAGCAGGTCGAACACTTCCTGCATCCTCTACAACTGTGCATATCATTTGCCTTTATTTATCACAACCTTCTCCCCAAAACATAGAGGAAAACAATGTGCCGGTTGCTAAAGTAAGTGAAGAAAATCCAGGAACTGAGATTGCTAGTACTAAATTAATCCAGCCCCTTAGCACACCACACTAAATTTTTCTTTTTAGGGCTCCACGATTTTTCTCCACAGGATCCTGCTTCATTTAGGTACAGGATGCTCTGGGGATTTGAAGGAGACTGTCAGTCGAATTCCAGCTTCATTGGCTGCTGTAATGGGAAACTGTATTGCAAACGAAGCAGATGAGCACCTCCATCCCTTCCTTTCCATCACCCACTCCCAGATCCATCTCCTTTTCTCTCCCTATTTCCTTGAATTGCTTTTGCTGCCTCTAAACTTTGACCAGACATTTCACCCCTTCCCTACA
This sequence comes from Rhinopomastus cyanomelas, assembly GCA_013400115.1. Taxonomy (NCBI): domain Eukaryota; kingdom Metazoa; phylum Chordata; class Aves; order Bucerotiformes; family Rhinopomastidae; genus Rhinopomastus; species Rhinopomastus cyanomelas. The sequence continues at coordinate 138,718 of VXBP01005367.1, read as the reverse complement.
TCTTCTCATCTCAAAGAAAGGCATCTGCTTCCACGTTGGTGCTGTCACCTGAAGGTGAACAACAGGGACAGGTTTCCCCCATACCCTCTGGACAGCTGCAAGCAAAGCACAATACCAGGAGAAATACCCAGAAACTTCCATATCCAGGGCTCAACAGCCAAGATGAAATGTTGTGACAAGCTACCATCAAATCTTCAGAGCAATAATATGTGAATAGTAAGACAGTGTCTACTACATATTTTGGTGGAACACGGCTCTCAGCCTCTGGGCATGTTCCTGTTGCTTTGCCATTGAGTTAGTCACAGAATCACAGAACATTAGGGATGGGAATGGACCTCGAAAGATTATCCAGTCCAATCCCCCTGCCACAGCAGGATCATCTAGACCAAGTTGCACAGGAACATGGCCAGGTGGGTTTTAAATGTCTTCAGAGAAGGAGACTCCACAGCCTCCCTCAGTAGCCCCTTCCAGTGCTCTGTCACTCTCACCAGAAATAAGTTCCTTCTCAGATTTAACCTCCTCTGTTCCCGCTCACATCCATTGCTCCTTGTCCTGTCATTAGATGCCACTGAGCAGAGCCTGGCTCCATTCCCCTGACACCCACCCTTCACACATTTACCAACATTAATGAGGTCACCCCTCAGTCTCCATTTCTCCAAGCTCAAGAGACCCAGCTTCCTCAGCCTTTCCTCATAAGGAAGGTGTTCTACTCCCTTCATCATTTTCATGGCTCTGCATTGAAGTCTCTCCAGCAGTTCTGTCTCCTGAATTGAGGTTTTCTGGACACATTTATTAGGAATACTTCCAAATTATTACTAACACTACACCAATTAGTTTGACTAACTTATTCATATCACAATAACTGCTTCAACTTTTATTAAGTGACAGATCACAGTAAAGGCTTCCAAGTTGATAAATGCTAAACAGAAGCAACAGCTTTATAAATGACCCCACCAGAATAATTGGATACTTATTCTAACATGTAATTAGCACTTGCTAAGTATTACTTACTAAGTGAATAACACACATTAAGCTTTTAGGAGTTATTTAACATGATCCTATCCCATCAACAAAATAACCTGGGTAGCAGTTATTTTTTTAACGTGTCTAGATGCACCACTGAGTTTGCCAGGGTGTAGGTGGCAATGACAGAAGCACAAAGTCATTACTGAGCACTAGAATCACAAACAGATCAATATGCAATTGTGGGAGCGTACAGCACACACAGTGACTCTTATTAAACTCAGTTTAGCTGAAAGGCTCATATGACATATTTTGTTCATGTACCTCCAGGTTATATGGGCAGGAATGGCAGCTGGCTGCATTGAAAAAGTAAACTCATTTTTATTCCTTGCATTTAAGTTTTGAATTAAAATCACAGAATCATAGAATAATTCAGGTTGGAAAAGACCCTTGGGATCATCCAGCCCAAACATCAACCCTACTCTACAAGTTCACCACTAAACCAGATCCCACAACATCACATCTAAGTGACTTTGAAATTCATCCAGGGATGAGGACTCAACCAGCACTCTGGACAGCCCATTCCAGTGCCTGACCACTGCACCAATGAAGAATTTCTGCCTGATGTCTAATCTAAACCTACTCTGTTGAAGCTTGAGGCCATTCAGTAAGAACATACACTATAGATCTCATCCTACATTTCTAAGTGAGCCTATTCCTCATGCTTCATGTTCAAACTAAATGTAACATTTAGTTGGAGTCTTTTTCCAGGAAATATCTACAATTCCATGAATCATGACTATGTGACTTTTCATCAAATAATATGGTTTCTAGTCTCCTAAATAAAAAAGCAGATAAGAACATAATCTTCTTCCAGTTTCATATTTTTAGTCTAATGTGTGATTTTTAAGATCTATGGTCAATAATATTCTTAAAGCAGCTTCATGGAGGGAGTGGTCAGGCACTGGAATGGGCTGCCCAGGGTGGTGGTTGAATCCCCATCCCTGGATCAATTGAAAAGACACTTAGATGTGGTGTTGGGGAATCTGGTTAAGGAGTGACCTTGTAGAGTAGGGTTGATGGTTGGACTCGATCTCAAGGGTCTTTTCCAACCTGAATGACTCTGTGATGCTGTGAAGCTACTCATGAAATATCAGCTCAACTGCTTCCATGATGCTCATCACAGGCTCCTACACACAGCTAACTTCTGGAAACCTTGAGAAATGAATCATTAATGATCAGAGATTGACATTAAAATTAGTACCATGAACACAGGTACATTTCTACGCTATTTATAAAAGAACATTATACATTTTCTACAGTTGTTTAAGCTGTCCTTGTAGTCATACATCCATAACACATTCTGCATTTATGAAACCAGAAGCGTGAACTTGCATTCTAATGTGACCCATCCAAACAATTTCCCCCCTTCTTTCATATTTAAGTCCCTGGCAAATTATAAAAGGTGGTTTCTTAGATCGAGAGAGAAAGTCTAGAGAAACTTCTGAAGAGTTTAAGTAGCTGAGAAACAAGAGGGCAAAGCAAGATATCAACCTTCTGCAACAATGAGCGATACTATAACAAACAATATGTGTCACTAGAACTACTGCCTGCTGTATTATCATCTTCCACAGCTTTAACCACTTTTATTCCATACTATTTGCTAGACTTACATTGGCTAAAGCTTCCAGGCTTTATAATAATATACGCAAACCTTTACTGCACTTCCCTCTGAAGAGAAGACAGAAGTTAAACATGAGTGTGTCTGAAGACATATTTAACTCAACACTTCCTTATTCACGTTACGGTTTCAAAGTTCATCTTATTAAATCCCAGTTCAATTTACTTCAGTAAGTTCCTGACAGCTCTCTTCCTTGGTCTACATGCTGAAACTGCCAAGACTTAGAGGTACTCAACTCCCGGGGAGATTTAGTCTTTAAAGGAGCAAACACACACATACTAGCTTGCTCTTCTAGAACAATGTATTTTGGTTTCTTCATTAAAACATCCTTAAAGTGCCACAATATTTCCAATATCACACACGCCCACTTCACAGATTTATGACGCACCAGGACCAAAATTCCCAGTGCCTTTCCCAGAGTGTCTGGCATACACATCATTCAGTTAAGCTGTACAGGTATTAAAATTTCTGAATACACCAAAATGTTTGCCAAGGTTTGTCCTGTGGCATTCCTACCCTCCTGGGACACCAACACTGAGCATTCATGCACCCGTCTATCTTCTCAGAGTATACAAGGGGCAGCGTTTGAGCACTGCAACATTCACCTGTTCTGTTCACCTCACTAGGTAGGAAGTGACTACTAGCAAGATAACAGTGACTTTTCAGCATCTTAGCTGTTTCAGATTATTCAAGGACAGGGGACTAAGTAGCCTGACCACAAGTTAAACAAACAACAACCATTCCCGCCACCAATTGTCCAAACAGTTCACAGGATCACAGAACACTAGGGATTGGAAGGGACCTGAAAAGATCATCCAGTCCAATCCCTCTGCCACAGCAGGGTTACCTAGTTCAAGTTGCAGAGGTACAGCTGGCTGTTTGGGGTTGGTTGGTTTTTTTTTTTGAGGGGGGGCCCCTGAATTTGTTTGTTGTGCTTTTGGTATTTTTAAGTATTTCATAATAATGACAATATTAAGCCTTTCAGTACTACTGGAAGTTATCACTTAAATCTTTGCAACTGTTTTCTGAAACATGTTTGCTACCACCAGAAGAAAAAAGCCTAAGGACTTCTCTTTGTACGAGAAACATGTGAGGAATGCAAGTTTCTCTCACAGTTACACCTCAGAATTTTAGAGCACTCTTGTGTTTGAGATCTGACCCTCCTCCCCAAAGCTCTACGAACAGAATTATCAAAAAAGGGCTTCATAACCTGTTGATGTGGAAAGGAGCTCTGATCTACGCTTATGATATGGGATAACTTACTCGTCACGGGCTTCATATTCTTTTGTGCTTGACAGTGGTACTGCAGTCATCAAGTTGTAGGCTTTGTGCTTGCTCCTTCATATGTGCTTTATTAAAAGAAACATAGAATGGGTTGGGTTGGAAGACACAACAGGCCTGTAATGAAGGATCACACTTTCCATCAAGTGCCTTCCCCTATAGTTCTATCAGTGCTGTGCTCAAAATGCCTCTCTGCCTTTCTCATTTTCTTTACCACGTGAACAAATCTTGCCTTTAGGTCAAGCATCAATAAAGCCTGAGATGAGCAGGATGCACGCAGGGCACATGCAGAAAACAAGGTACTTCCAAATGTGCTTCAAGCTGGGCACTGCTGGTAGAAGTGGACACTTGCAAATACTGCCCTGCATAACCAGAAGCTGCAATTTAACTGCGCAGATTTGTCCTTCACCCCCAAAAATTGGAGGGGATCTCCTGTCAGGTATTGCTCCCAATCAGACGGACAAGATTGTTTAGTATCTATGTTTTGACACTGTTACCTTGTCACAATAATTAAAGTTCCCTGCATCTATTGTAGTGATTATCAAGCTGTTTGTCACAGCAGCATCTGTCTTGGATAATTCTTTCCCTGGCAAAAGTAAAGCTTTTCAACAATGAAGTAATTGTAGCAGCACATTGACCACATCTTGAGTTTGGGCATACGGCCCAAGCAGATCTGTTTTGGAAGCGCTGAAGCATGACCTAGAATTGAATGGAATAGTGTGTCATTATCTACTACGGAACGCGATTCCCGCACAGGTTTTTCTTCCGTTCTTTGTGGGAAACAACCTTTGAACTCCCTACATGTAGTGTCATCATGGCTGTTGTAGCATAACTGATTTTCTTTTTTTTTTTTTAAGACAGAACCTAATGAAAACAGCAGCAAAAAGTTTCCATGCAGAAATCTGAGATATTTTGCTGTGTCCGGCTTCTTTATTCATAGAATCATTACGGATTAGAAGGGACCTCGAAAGATCATCCAGTGGTCCTGCCACTCCTAACATACCAATTGCCTATTTCTATGAATCTTAAAGAAATCAGCTCAAAAAGTCAAAATATGAAGAAAGCTTAATCACCGGAATCTACCTGTTTTATTCTACACCCTAATCAGCTCCCTCCCACTCCTAGTAAGGATACTCTATATCCACACACAGACTGGATCCCTCCACCTAACAGCACTCAAACTAACCCACACCACCCTAACCAACTCCTGAACTGACTTCCTCTCAGGGTTTGCTCTCCTAACAGCCTTCATAGTAAAAGCACCCCTATATGGACCACACCTGTGACTCCCCAAAGCCCCAACTGCAGGATCCATATTGCTAGTCACCCTACTCCTAAAACTAGGTGGCTACAGAATCATTCTAATCACCATACTCAAATTCCCCATCTCTCCTCTCATCTGTTACCCATTCCTAGCTCTACCCCTATACGAGGAGACCTCACAACCAGCTCAACATAGACTCCACCTATTTGCATCTTCTTAAGGTATGAACTACTTATACTTTACTAAGACCTAGATTTTCTCCAGTTGCAGCAGAAACTGTCACTAGTTCTCAAGAGGCACTGAGTGGCTGAAGCAGAGATGGGTTCTGCTTTGAGTAGAGGATTTTTTCTGGTTTCCCAAAACTCCTTACAGGCACCATTTTAGGTCCCTATCCCCACAACAGGGACCCAGCCAGCTCAAACCAGAGACATTCTACTTCATAGTAAGGACAGCAATCCTGAGGGCCAGTTACATGCACAGTTAGTTTGACAGTATGGGCAAGAACAATCTGAAGTGCTATATTATTCTTTGTAACACACAGGATGAGTGCCTTACCACTGGGACCTCAGGTCTTACCACCCATCAAGCACCACCACTCTTTCCAGGAGAACAGAAAACAGGGCCACTCAACTTCAGACTGTAATTCACTGAACAACAGTTGTTTAACCCACTGAATCAGCAATAAACATACGGTCAAGTACAGTGATAACTAATCACCTTGCCCATTGTATTAACTATGGGGGGGTTTATTATATGCATGACACCCTTTTGGCCTTTTCAGCGTGTTAACGGCTCTTTGCCTTCTAACCAGAGCTTGTTGCAGGTACACAACCCATCCTTCTCCCCTCACACTTTTAAAGAAATAAGGGAAGAAATGTGTGTGGTGAATGGCTAGTAAAATCAAATCCTAACACAGCTGTAGTCAAAGCCCATTTAAACATCATATCCAGCTGTTTAAAAAGTAGTATTTAAAGTCTCCAGCAAGACTGACATTTTACTCTTAAACATGGTGCTGACTTGGTATTTTCTCACCCAAGAAGATGGTGGGTGGACTTTCTACAAAAGTGAGGAAAAAAAGAAAATTAACAGAACATTAGGGATTGGAAGGGACCTGAAAAGATCATCCAGTCCAATCCCCCTGCTACAGCAGGATCCACCTAGACCAAGTTGCACAGGAACACGGCCACGCGAGTTTTAAACGTCTCCAGAGAAGGAGACTCCACAACCTCCCTGGGCAGCTCCTTCCAGGGCTCTGTCAGCCTCACCGTGAAGAAGTTCCTTCTCACAGTGATGTGGAACTAAACTCAGTTCCATTAGAAAGGTGATAGGTGGCTTCTGTTTTGCATTTCAGTTTCTGAACCTTGAAATCTCTTCCACAAAGGGATGCTGCTTCAAAGCCTTCAGCCCCAGAAATAAAAGCGCCGGGAGTAATTGCTATGCTGAACTGCCCTTAACAGACCAGAAAGCACCTTGGGCTGTGTTTGATGAGGGCTGCAGCTGAGCAGACTGGGCTGTGTGTCCTGTCCTCACATACACAGGAGCCACCTGGAAACAAACAGCTCAATCCTGAAAGAGTAAAGATAATGAGGAAAATTTCATTTCCCTGTTCAAAAACATAAGGAGATAAGCAAGTACCTCCTATTACTCCTGCTTCACACCTCGCCAAAGATGCAGGCTTTTCCTTTTCTCCTTTTGTGTGCATCCTATTTAACGACTACATTAAGGGCAACACCATAGGAAAGCAAAGTCAGTTATATGAGGCAAGGGCTAGAAAAATTACCCATTGCTTCCTGCTGATGCCCCAGTCAGAGGCACTGCAGACTCAGCGGACATACAGCCTAACAGGTTTTGCTGAAGCTTGCTGTCAGGTCAACAAGAGCCTCCAAATGGTTGCTTACATACAACTAAATTTAAGGCCACAGCATCCTCTCTCTCACAGTACTGCTTCAGAAAAACAGGATTTGAAGGGGGAGACAAGAAATTAAATTGTGTACATCATCTGGGATTACGTTTTTACTCCCTCCCAGAAGAGGTAGCCATCAATTAGCCGCACTCACAAGTTGCTATGCAGCTTGGCCACCTGTATAGTAAGTCCAAGTCATCCTGCTCTCCAGCAAGTGCCTGGGCCCTGGCTCTACTGAGAGCCAACTCCAGCTGCTCTGAAGTTCACAAGTCCACCTTTTAATGAGCCAAATTAATTTCCTTTCAAGGTAGCCTGACTCCAGATTGCACTGTGTTTTCCATAATGCCAGAGGGAAGAGATGCAAGCTCCCTTCAAGCCTTGCCATGCTGCCAGTACAGCCCCCTGGCTCAGGCACTGCTCAGCACCTCTTCCAGACAAGAGGAAAGACTGACCCAATTTTATTATTAAAGCTAGTCATCAGATGAAGAATTGCAACTGCTGAAAGCTTTTTTTTAAACATCTTTCTTAACATTAAGTGATACAGAAGCAGAGATCACTGCCCTCATTAAAAGGTGCTTTTATTTCCTTAGTCCCTCAGTTTTCTAACGTAATTTTTCCTCTGCTACAACTTCTGCATTATTTATACAACAGCCAAAGTATAACTGGCCTCTTTCACATGGGTGAATATCAACATATGGGGGGAAGTAGGGCAGGGAGAGAATGCAGATAAGTGACAATCTCCGTATTCATAGGGAAAACAGTTGTACTCCGAGAAGACGACAGATTTTAGATGCACTGTTCTGCATTTATAAGCTGGACAACAGCTATATTTAAAGGTTCATTTGGCTGTAAAAACATGTTTCGCTGCTGACCAAGGAGGATGGAAACAAATGACAAATTCCCATGACCAGGGGTATGAACCAGACAATCATTTGGCTGTGATAGAAAAATCCAGGACTCTGAAAAATTATTTCTAGACCACACAACTTGATCTAGGGGATCCTGCTGTGGCAAGGGATTAGACTAAATGATCTTCTGAGGTCACTTGCAATCCCTAAAGTTCTGTAATCCTAATTTCACTTTAAGCTTAACATGAAGACACAAGTCCTACCACACACAGCACTGTGAAAGCAACAGCCATTTCCCAATCTTCAGAAAATGAAGTTGCAAAAGCTGGAAATATCCATCTGAATTTGTTCTCCACGTTGCCAGCTTCTGGTTTATCTTAACATAGCAGAATTTTTCCCGGCCTTTTTTTCCCCTCCACAACACTTCACTGAAAAAGAGCCATATTTTACACTCTGGAGCTTTAACATAAGTGTATTTGCATGTAAGAAATGTGATGGGAAGGAACTTCTTCCCAGTGAGGGTGACGGAGCACTAGAAGGGGCCGCCCAAGGGGGTTGTGGAGTCTCCTTCTCTGGAGACATTGAAAACCCACCTGGCCAAGTTCCTGTGCAATTTGGTCTAGGTGGTCCTGCTGTGGCAGGGGGATTGGACTAGATGATCTTCCAAGGTCCATTCCAAACCCCAATGTTCTGTGATGCCATGCATTTAAGGGGAGGGGGGGAAGTGGTCACGTATTACCATGATAATCTGAGCAGACTTACACATACAAATTACACAAAGCTGTTTAAACAGATTATGCTCTATACCTCAGAAAATATGATTCCATCTCGGTCCCAAACAACACCAAACTAGAGCCTTACTAAGTACATTGGTCTAGGTGGTCCTCCTCTGGTGGGTGGGACGGGACTGGACTGGATGATCTCTTGAGGACCCTTCCAATCCCTAATGTTCTGTGGTTATGGTGGAAGGGCTGTGCAGGTGTCAGCAGGGAGGCAAACAAGGAAGAATCAAGCTAACACCCCCAAAAGCACACAGCCCATTCAGGTGCAAGACTTACTGTCTATCAGTGCAGGGTAAACACACCATCTAGCAACACCTGAGCTGCTGCTTGTCTCCCCCAAGAGCTCTGCTGACCAAAGGACAGGCAACATGACAAGCCTTCCCCTACTCTGCCAAGTGTGACTATTTCCATCACTACCATTTCAGCAGACCTGCTTGGTTCCCTGCACACTTCAGACAAGAGTCAAAGCCCAGCACTCTCCCTACCAGCTTTCATATTCCAGTTTCAGAAGTCATTATGTTCTTACTGTGTCTACATTCTTAAGTTGTCTCCTTTCACGCTCCATGCACTTTCATCACCACAGACTAGACAAAACCATCTTCAAACTGCCCATAATAACCAATAAAATGGTCTTTGCCAACACAATGGGTATTTATCATTTTACTGACAACGCCTCCATCTTTCTGTGCAGTTGATACTAAATGAACTGCCCAGGGTGGTGGCTGAGTCCCCATCCCTGCCTGTGTTTACAAGTCACTTAGATGTAGTTTTGGGGGATGTGGTTTAAGGGTGAACTTGTTGAGTAGGGTTGGTGGTTGGACTTGATGATCACAAGGGTCTTTTGCAACCTATTAAGAACTCTACCTCCAGATACATAAAGTTTATTCTTTGTGGATAGCACTGCATCAATTCTGCCAGCTACTTTATACAGCAAAAACATCTCTCTCTGAACATTCTTTTTTAAACCTAGACTACTCCACAAAGTTACTGCACTACTGAGGTTGACACAGTCCCACAAATCAAATACAGTAATATTAGACAGCAGTAAAATAGGCAGTTTGAGCTGAATTTTAATTGGGCACTTACAAAAACACCCACTATCCCCCTTTGGGCCAATTAATGTTTTCTCTGCAACTTTTAAAGCAATTTTAAGCAGTCACCACAATCTAGTTTTAGACATGAGATCTAATTCTTCTCTCCATAGACAAGATAATTAGCACTATTAATCTGGCTTCAAGAAACCTGGGTTCAGTTTTCAATCTTAGCACAGGCTTCCCAGTATGACCATAGGCACAGCACCTAGGATTCCAGTGTCCTACATCAGGTGTCTGAAAAATCAGCTCATTAAGTCCATTTCATGATCCCAGACTTTTCACAGTCACTGGATAGGAACAGATAGCTCAGGAGAGCAGTCTGTGTCGCACCAAGACAGATGCCTAAGGTAGGTCAAACGTATCACCTTCGGAGGGTATTTAAAGTTAAATGAGATGAATCCCATCCTTAATCTCCCTCTGCCATTGATCCCCATCTGTCATAGGGGATTTATGTTTCACCACATCAATAGGACACTGCTTTGATTGCTACTTTGATTGACTCTTACGTAACGTAAACAACTGTCTAATGTGTACAGACTTGTACACTTTACAGACAGCTAATCCTAAAGCCTTCACCCAAAAGCTTCAGGTGTGTACCTTCACAACACCATCACATATCAGCGTAGGACTAGATGTTCTCTTGCATCAGCTTCTCATTGAGAGTGGGAGCAGAAATCGCCAATAATTACATGAATCTTCAGACAGATAAATTGGCTCCTGTGTTGGAGGAAGCTGCTGCAGCAGAACCTTTCTGTAAGAAAGGAATTAGCAGCCTTCAGAAACTGCTCTCTGGCATGAAGCAGCTAGTCTCTTAAAGCATCACTGGAGCTAGAACTAGTTTATCTCCCTTCCCCCCTGAACACAATAAAGCTAAAATCCATCTCTTTTGTAACATTTAACCAGCAAATAATCCAAATCCCAGTTGTCAATGTGGAATTTTGCATTAAAAGAAGCTTTTTTCAGTGGCAAGCCAAACAGTTTACCCAGTTTTCAACTGAAAAATCACAGAATCGCTGAACTTTACGGACTGGAAAGATCATCCAGTCTCATCCCCCTGCCACAGCAGGATCACCAGCTTCTAGTCACATAGGAATATGGCCAGGTGGGTTTGAAACGTCTCCAGAGAAGGAGACTCCACAACCTCCCTGGGCAGCCCCTGCCAGGGCTCTCTCACCCTCACTGAGAAGAAGATCCTTCTCCTATTGATGTGGAACCTCTTGTGTTCAAGCTCACACCCATTCCCCCTTGTCCTAATATTAGATGTCCCTGAGCAGAGCCTGGCTCCATCCTTCTCACACCCATCCTTTACATATTTATCAACATTAATGAGGTGACCCCTCAGTCTCCTCATTTCCAAGCTCAAGAGACCCAGCTCCCTCAGCCTTTCCTCATCAGGAAGGTGTTCTACTCCCTTCACCATCACCAAGTAGGACTACTGAGAAACTTTTCTCTATTTAAAGCTGCTAAACTCAAATTCATACAAGGATGAAGGTATACAGGTTGTAAAGAATAACTCAATGTAGGTTCTAATTAGAGCTCTGACTGTCCAAATCCCCTAGTATGAAAAGCACAGCCTTAATAACAAGCAAAACACATCTAGCAGAGGGCCTAACAGGCAAGTGCTCACATTTTCAAGTATGAAGTTTCCATGATACAATTAAAATCCCTTTGAAGGAGAAGGTTGATATGGTTACAGCAATGAATTGTTTATTGATCACTGGAGCCCTTAAATAATGGCACTTTTTCAACATTTAGGCTAATTATTATTTGTTTTGCACAACAGTCCTTGTCCCCAGCCAAAGATCTGGATCCTATTATGTTGGGCACAGTATAAACACATTACAAGATATGTCAGGCCCTGTTCTAAAGAGACTGCAGAGCAAACATTGCTTCTCACAAACATGTAGCAGCTCTTGATGAAACAGCTGTCACCAGTTACAACCCACGTTTAGAACTCACTGCGTTAACGGAGGGTGTGGAGAGGAGAGCCATCGCCCCCAGACCGTCTCCTTTATTCTATATCAAAAAAAAAAAAAGAAGCTTGCCCTCCACACATTACAGTGTTTGCCAAGAAAATAAAACACTGCTTGTGATTTCCCCTCCATGTGCTCAAGCAGGAAAGCAGCCTAGAAAACTCAAATAGGTTTAAAGGCCTATGTAGCTATTTCAAGTGATGATGACAATAAATGACTTTTCATACAGCCCTCCAACTCGTCTATAAGGTCTTTGATGGGGGGGAAAAAAGGGAATAAGTAAACTCCTGGGATCTAATTCAGCTCTTCAAATAAAAGAAAAATGTATTGTGCTGAGAAATACATTAACAAGAATTCTGATCTAAGTGAGTCAGAACTGGATGTGCAATATGAGGCCAAGTCCAATGGAAAAAGCAATGTGGCCTGAAGCAGTTGCTTTGAAAGGGGAAACTAAATTTCACCATGTGTCTGTCCATTTCAGGCTCTCCCTGTGCCTTAGCTAGGAAAAAATAATCACATATTTACTACTACTAAAGCTGATGGCTATTGTACATGCTGCTCTGACTGTATCCACCCTCACAAGGGTACTGGTCCATACGGTGAACGTGCTTACCGCATGCTGGTCTTGGAGACCAGCTACAGTGCTGCAACTAGCCAGCCAACACTGGTTCCACCTCCGCTGTGCGGTGTTTAAGCAGGTCATCATCATCTCTGCATCAGCACACTTAGACTTTGTGCCCCACACCAAAAAACACACAGCCCCTTCCACCTCTTCATTTCACTGCTAAACCCTTAACCTTTATTCCTCTTGGTCCTTCTACAACTTGACATAAATCTATAAAATTCATACACCAAATAATAAGGGGGCAGCAGCTTTAAACTACAAACTTCACTATCAGTAAAACTGCTGGTGGCCTTTAAGATTGGGACAGTTTCAGCATATGCTCCTATAATTATGTGAAAAGTATTGCAATGTGAGATAAACACTACATACAGCTCATTATTTACAATACCCCTCAAACTTTGTACTTACAATTTATTCAATACAATTATCTCTAAGCTTCATAGAATCATAGAATCATTAGGGATTGGCAGGGACCTCAAAAGATCATCTAGTCCAATCCGCCTGCAACAGCAGGATCACCTAGACCAAGTCACACAGGGACTCATCCAGTCGGGTCTTGAATATCTCCAGTGAGGGAGCCTCTACAATCCCCCTGGGCAGCCTGTCCAGTGAAGCTTGAAAAAAGCAACTGCCTTTAAATATCTTACCAGCACTATAGCTCTAAGTAGTTCTTCTTCTCCCTCTACTCTGCCCTGGGGAGACCACATTTGGAATTTTGTGTCCAGATCTGGACCTCCTTGTTGGAGAAGGACACAGAACTGCTGGAGAGAGTCCAGTGCAGAGCCACAAAGATGAAGGTAGTGGAGCATCTCCCTGATGAGGAAAGGCTGAGGAAGCTGAGTCTCTTGAGCTTGGAAAACAGAAGACTGAGTGACCTCATTAATGCTGATAAATATGCAAAGAGTGGGTGTCAGGAGGATGGAGCCAGGCTCTGCTCAGTGGCATCTACTGATCAGAAAAGGGGCAATGAGTGTGAGCTGAACAAAGGAGGTTCAACATCAATATGAAGGAACTTCTTCACAGTGAGGGTGACAGAGCACGAACAGGCTGCCCAGGGGGATTGCAGTCTCCTTCTCCGGAGAATTCTGAAACCCAGGTGGACATGTTCCTGTCCAACTTGATCTAGGGGATCCTGCTGTGGTGGGTGGATGGAACTACATGATCTTTCGGGGTCCCTTCAATGCCTAATGTTCTGTGATTGTGTGATATATTTGACTCCTTCAGTAACGGAGTAGACAGTCTGTAGTATGCCTGCAGAAGTCCAGAAGTCTGCTTCATCATGAATATTTGGCCAATTATTGCTGTAGAAACCAATTGACACCACATGGATAAACACTGTCCAGTTCAAAAGTCTGAATTCTAGCTATTTGATACTGAAATAAAGTATTTATTACTACTGTTCTTCTACTATAATACTGGTTTTCACAATGAGCCTTAAGTGTTACCTATGGAAATGCAGAACGTCTATCAATATTTATAAAGAATAATTTATTCTAGAGTAAACAGCACACAATTATCAGCCAGTGTATGATTTGTAAAGCCAATATTTGCATATCAAAGTAGGTCCAGGTCATTATTAAAAATAGACATGTTTTGAACATGACAAATGCAAGAAAGAGCTATAGCACGTGACTTCATGTGATTTCAATTTCAGTGTTTTCTCAGCAAGCTAGCAGAGTGCTAAATACACAAGAATGTAGAAAACAAACCTTTCAATCCTATTATATAGGATTTACAAGAAGAAAAACATACAAAGTAAGACCAGGGAAGGCCTTGCAAAGCTACAGCATATCATAGAGAAGCAACTGACCTCTGTCAAGGTCACAAGGCTAATTCCTGATGTTTCTCTGCTCTAACTAGCAGCTGAGTAAGCTAAAAAAGCTTGAAGAAAGCAAGTGATTCTGAAGTGCAGTTTGCTATTCGTAGCAACTATAATAAAATGAAAACTATGGGAAAAATATTAAAAGGCATCTACAGTCAGATGCCTGACTCTTCCTGAGGAAATATTAATATGTTACAGATATAGTTATCAAATACAACAGTTTAACAAACATCTTTAATTCTGGTCTGCTAGAAAAGTACTAAGCTTTAATTTCAGGATCAAAAAAATCCAGCACTTCAACCATCACTCCACTCAGGCAAAAATGTGTCTGTCTTCCACTCCTACCTGGACTACTGTGACTCACTGTTTACACCAATACATATATTGTTACCTCTCTCTTGTGAGTGAAGTGCAGAATTCCTTCCGTGACAACTACTCAAGGACATACACAGTCATCAATTCAACAGAGGAACACACTCAAGTAAGTCTTACTTGCCCTCCAGGAGAGCCGTATCCATCTCAGGATCACAGAACATTAGGGATTGGAAGGGACCTCGAACAATCATCTAGTCCAGTACTCCTGCCATAGCAGGATCACCTAGATCCAGCTGCAAGGGATACCTGTTGTTACTAGTACCACCAGTTAACCCTCCATGGCTTGACACATCAAAAGGAACACAGAAGATCCTCACTAAGACAAGTCTATCTAGATGCAAAGCAGATTCATGTCAAGGTTCTGTCTCACACCAGGCACCATGACTGCCACCCTCACAGCCAGTTCCAGAACAGAACTGGCAAAGCAAAGTCCTTTAGATAGGGCATCTGCTGATGGGAATCTGCAAACACAACTGCAGGTCAGACTGATGAGACCAGTGACAGTGGTCTTCCCACATTTGGAAGAGCAATAGGCATTCTCTTTCTAAAGAAAAATTGTGCTTATTAACAGAAGTTATCATTTCAGGACAAGTCAGAGGCACAAAAATATAAGGAACAGTCAACCACTGAAATGGGTTTACCTGCTGTGACAGGGGGATTGGACTAGATGATCTTTCGAGGTCCCTTCCAAACCCTAATGATTCTATGATTCACAGGCTCGCAGAACATTAGGGATTGGAAGGAACCTCGAAAGATCATCTAGTCATTTTAAATCAGGTCTTCAAGATTAAAATCTGTTAGATAAATAAGCAGAAAATTCTGGTTAGTAAGGTGGAACAAAACAGGATTATAACATACAAGGGCAGCTAAGATAGGTTTAGACAGAACCTCTTCACACTACGAAACATGTCACAACACCTCTTACAAAGAAGGTGATTTAATCCCAGAGACACCACAGGAGTTCAAGGCAGCAGGTTCAATGGGCTGTAGATTTGAAGGCCAGAAGGCCAGCTGATTATCTGCTCTGTTCACAAGGATTAACACAAACCAGAAATCCAGCAACTTCTACATCAAATCTAGAACTTGTGCTTAGTCTAGTTAAAAGGAAAGGAGAAAAGTCATCTGCTCAGCAAACTAGCCTACATGCTTCCTACTCTGATAGAACAAAATGAACACCCCATTTCCAGGCTGAGCTCTTCACCATTTGCATGTCCAGCTAGGCTGCTGGTATGAGTTTTAGTACGAGTTTTTCCTCTGTATGGAAATCAGGGAACCTCTCAACATGCACAGCTTCACAAAGGACACAGTAAGTGATCAGCATTCTTTTTAAGCAGCACATTTTGCACATCTCAAACCGTGCAACTGCTGGGTCCCTTCTATAAATTGTCCATCATCCTTTGAGAGGTTGGGCACCTTTTGTACTCTCAGCACTTCAGTGTTTACAACTGCACATGGCTTCCCTACTCTTCAGAGCAATGACAGATGATGTCATTGCTTGTTTTTTTTCCACTGCAAGCAAGCAAAAGTATTCCAGTTCATTTTGTTAAAACACCTCACTAAAGGTAGAAGGATGAGAAACCAAATTAAATCAGCCTAACTGCAATTTTTCCAACTTTGCTTCAGATTTGGTATCAATTTTAAGAAATATCCATTAATATGCCCAAGGGAGGTTGTGGAGTCTCCTTCTCTGGAGATGTTTTAAACCCACCTGGACTTGTTCCTGTGCGAATGGATCTAGGTGATCCTGCTGTGGCAGTGTGGCAGGGGGACTGGACTGGATGATCTTTCGAGGTCCCTTCCAATCCCTGATGTTCTGTGATTGTGTGAATATTAGTTTTGTATTTTATTCCAGATGATTGTTAAAGGTAACAACCAGAGCTGGAATCCAGGAGACAGAGATTTCTCACATACTATCTTGTCTGCAATCTGTTAAATAATTCATCTGTTCACATGGGCAATGGTGCCCTTCTAACTACTATTTCTTACAATCAGAATGTCACTCTAAGCTAAATCAAATGCCTTACAGAACCCAAAACACAAAGCTCACAATTGCAACAAGAATGACAGTCCTTTCTAATAATAAAAAAAACCACTTTCAAAACTATGTTGCTGGAGTATATTGCATGATCAGTCTGTAGCTTGGAAAAAAAAGAGTCTGAGGGGTGACCTCATTAATGTTGATAAATACGTGAAGGGTGGGTGTCAGGAGGACGCAGCCAGGCTCTGTTCAGTGGCATCTAATGATAGAACAAGGGGCAATGGCTGTGAGCTGGAACAGAGGAAGCTGGAACAGAGAGAAGTTCCTTCTCTCATTATGAGAAGGAACTTCTTCACAGTGAGGGAGCACTGGAACAGGCTGCCCAGGGGGGCTGTGGAGTCTCCTTCTCTGGAGACGTTTAAAACCTACCTGGCCATGTTTCTGTGCAGTTTGATCTAGGGGATCCTGCTGTGGTGGGTGGACGGGACTACATGATCTTTTGCAGTCACTTCAATCTCTAACGTTCTGTGATTCTGTGACATGTCAACTATTTGCCATTAGATTGGGTCTTCGATCAAAACACTGTCACAAAGTTTCCCCTTAGGTTACCATGCTTAGCCTTCAGAAAACCACCAAAACCACTCTAATTTTAATTGTCACGAACTCTTCTAAGAATTCTTCCCCACATTACGAGCTGATCACGGAAATCTAATGCAAATAAATGATTATAAAAGAAATAATCTCCATGGCTTTGGGGAAAAACATTTAAACAACAATTAATTAAAACTCCATGTTACAACTAGTCATTAAGCATTCCAAAAAGGAGTGAGGTCCTAATGTCCACCTGTTAATGATACATGTGTACACATTTTAAAGACTACATCCTTAACCAGATAAACTGCTGCTCAAGGAATCTTTATTGCCACAGCACCTTCCACAAAACCACTCCAATAATTTCCAGCTGCTATATCCACATGATTATTCAAAGAGACTGAGATGAGGGAGTCTGCAGGTTATCACTGGGTAATGGTTATCAGCTTTGGTTACCAGCTTTCCTACATTGCAGCTGCTCTACTGATTTTCAACCATACATATAGAAAAGCCAATACCTTTAAGATCACAGAAAAACCTTTAAGACACCTTTATACCTTTAAGATAAAGGTACAAAACAGAACTTTTAAGTGGGTTTTTAGTCAGCTTTATTAAATCACAACTGACCAGGTTTGAGGCACGCACCCCTTTTTATTTGAGGCACTGTACTACACGGTCACTAAAGCCATGGCTACAACATTTAAACTACTACAGCACATTCAACTAGTATCATAGAACCTGAAAAATGCTCAGGAAACTTAGAGACATCATCATTAAAATAACCAAATCATTACTGGTCACTGCTAAACAAAAACCTTATTCTCCTGAAATACTACATTAATAGAAGCATAGAACATTAGGGACTGGAAGGGACCTCAAAAGAATATCTAGTCCAACCCCCCTGCCACAGCAGGATCTCTTAGATCAGTCACACAGGAACATGGCCAGGAGGGTTTTAAATGTCTCCAGAGAAGGAGACTCCACAACCTCTCTGGGCAGCCCATTCCAGTGCTCTGTCAACCTCACTGTGAAGTTCCTTCTCATATTGATATGGAACCTGCTGTTCTACCTCACACTCATTGCCCCTTGTCTTATTATTAGATGACACTGAGCAGAGCCTGGCTCCATCCTGCTGACACCCACCCTTCACATATTTATCAATATTAATGTGATCACCCTTTAGTCTCTATTTCTCCAAGCTAAAGAGACCCAGCTCCCTGACCCTTTCCTCTACTCCCTTCATCATCCTTGTGGCTCTGCACTGATGATTCAGAGCGGCCTATAACAAATACTTAGTCTGGATCTTTTCTGATGATACTTGTTAAAAATTTGAATAGCTTTCCAGTGTAGAAGAACTATGTAGACATTAGCAGCTTATCAGATAATCAGCCCACACCAGTGGCATTCTAGAATTACTTTGTGTTCCGGCAGATTTCTCCCAGCATCTACAGGGATGGCTGGAACAGAGAGGTGGCTTTCAGATTGGCAAACCTCTGAGAATTTAAAAGATGGCAAAATCACTCCCTCTAGGATGGAAAAGGAGAAGTGTTCAGTGCCTGCTGTTCTGGGGAAATACCTCCAGACTAGCAGCAAGAAAAACACAGCTTAAGAAAAATAATCATCAGTTTCATAAGTATTTATAAGAAATGCACAATTTGTGAAGTGCTACTCATTAAGTCACTGTGGGGGGGAATGGAAAGCCAGCCTCTAAAACAGTCTGATTTGACATTTATCAAAAGTAATACTTCAGGAAATGGTTTTTATTACAGCTCCTATCTAACTTCTGGTCACTACATGCCTCTGGAATAAAAAGTCTTTTTTAACATCTAAACCAGACAACTTTATCCACAAGCTGGTTGTAGAAATAACTTGTCTAGCCCACACAGACCCCAAATGAGATTGCCTGTAGCACGCTCTTATCCTCTCACCAAAAAAAATAAAATCACACAAAGTCCTTGTCAGCTGTCCTCCTCCTAATGCATTCTGCTTGGGTAGCTGGTATTTCTCTAAAAGATACAGCAGCATAACCGACATTTCCTAATCCCTGCTCTTACTAGGGTGTTATTGGGGAGGAAGAGGGTGGGGGGAGCAAAGCCTAAGTCTTGCAAAGACAACATTTGTACGGAGCAATTCTGGAAATATTTGTTAACATAATGCCTTATTTATTCAGCCTGACAAATACTTTTATTTTAACCTCAAGTATCTTTAGTAAATGTCAGCAGCAAACACAAATTTGTAGTTGGCTAACAAGGTTCCCTTATGTGTTACTTCTAATTAAGCTGCTTCCTAGATACTGAGTCGTCATGTTTAAAACAAATATTCTATAGAGAATCAAAACAAATCAAACAACGAAGGATTTCCTCTTGTAAAACTGTACATTTCTATGAGTGTCACCAGCAGAGGGTAGGACATCATGGTATCCACTGCTTCTAATTCCTCCTAAAAGGCAATTTCTCCTAATGCACAAATATTTTCTTGTCCTTTTCAACTAAATCACAAACTTTGATGTCCCTTCTGCAGCAGGTAATGAGAGGTTTGTGGGTGCTCTTTGTTTGGAATGCAGACCCAAGTAAGATCTCAAACATGTAGATAACACAGAGCCACACAAGTCCTTTTCAAACTGCAAGGAGACTGCTGAATAGGCAAGACTGCGATATACTTAAACGACAGCTTCAATTTCACATGCAGAAACATCAATTAACCGACTTCTGCAGAGCTGAGTGGCTTAAAAACTTCTGCCAAGACCCTAAGCTGCTCCTTCTTTTTACTTATTACAGCCAACCCTGCCAAAAGACCATAAAAATTGATTTTATGTTTCCGGTCTCTCTCTGCAAGCTGGAAAAGTATAGATTTTTTTTCTCCCTGGGTTTCTGACAAACAGAACCTTCTCTTATCTCACACGTTCTCAAACTACCACGCTAGCCAACACTGAATGCTGTCTGGGCTCCTATATCTGATTTAAGTTATGATTAAGGTAAGACAACGTCTCAGGCTGATAAGCGCTGGTTTGTATCTACAGTTTAAAATGGTTTCTCGCCTGTCAGTGCTACAGAGAAGGCTACATCCCACTCGTGCTGCTGTAGCGTACATGGTAAATTATTACTACTTCACATCTCACAGCACATTAGGGATGGGAAGGGACCTCGAAAGATCACCTAGACCAAGTCGCACAGGAACATATGCAGGTGGGTTTTAAACATCTCCAGAGAAGAAGTGCACTGTGTAGTCTGTGAACTGCCCCTTTAAATCCCCTCTACCAATCCTTAAAATGGATTTAGCATCTTTTGCATCAAAGATTAATAAGGCTCACTTAGGCGCTCTTAATGCGAGGGGAAAATTGGGCTGGTATGAAATGGCTACACTGGAACATTTCATGCTTTCGCGAGGGCAGAAGGATGATTATTTCCTACAGTATGTCATTATCTTCTGCCCCGTGGTTCTTTTTTTAAATTATCTCTCCTCACTCAAGCTGCCTACACTGTGTTTTTAAGCAATACAGTTTCAATTTATGAATTGCACGCATGCAAATGTTGAGTGACTGTAGCACAAGCCAAGTAATAGACCCCATTAAAAAGTCTATTCCCCCTCAGACACTGCTAACAGAACTACAAATTCTAAAGAACTTGGAAGAAGAAAGAAAATATATATAAGACGGACATACTTGACACTTAAGACATAAAATCAGATTGGTTTGTTCCCAAGAGAGACAGGAAAATACTATTTTGGGTGCACGTGGAACCTTTTGCATGTTTCCTGAGCAGGTTTATTCAAGGATGTCAGGAGATCATAGAATTGCAGAACATTAGGGATCAGAAGGGACCTCAAAAGACCATCTAGTCCAATCCCCCTGCCACAGCAGGACCACCTAGACCAAGTCGCACAGGCTATGTCATTTTGGATCCTCACGAAACAAATTAGTTGCTGCCTACTTGTCATTGTACCAAAGAAGCTCCCCCCATCCCCTTTTCGGGATCACTCCTAAGACAACTGCTCATCTGTTAACTCTAGACGTCAACCTACCAGGGAAAGGAGCATCCCCTTGGGTTCTACAACTACCGTCTTCCATTTCTTAGGATGAAGTAAGTCCCTCAGAGAATAAAGCAGTTTAAGCAGCACATAAGAGATTAAAACACAACACAGCTGGCACACCGCATAGCTGCTCAGAGGATCAATACCACCGCTGCTGATTAGAACTCTAGTTGTGGGCTATGACATCTACGTATCTAAAATTACTCTACCTACCTTGGTACAGAAAATATCTCAGAGACGGTTAAATACTACTGCGCGACAGCATTTTGCATCGAGTTTACAAGGCAATAAACACGACGCTCCTTCTTCAACTGCAAACGGCTATTCAGTAAGGGAAATAAAGACTTGACACCCCCTGGACAATCAGAAGAAATTATTTATTTGGATGACAACATCTGTCTCGAGATCGCGGCCAAGTGCTTTTCTGTGCTCACTTAGGACCGGCACTTGGAAAGCTTTTCAGTCACATTTACCTAGAGATTTCTCTCTACCACATCCCATCTGACAGAAATCACTCAGCTGGGTCTGATGAATAATAGCAAAAGGCAGTTCGTATCAGAGATGATTGAATTACAGATTGTTGGAAGTGCCATAAAGGCTCATTCCAACAACTACGTTTAATTTACTCACTATACTGACTAGCAGAAGCCAGCAGTCGTTTGATATCTTTATTTCAGAGGACTGGAGACAAAGAGAAATATTAACATCCTTTGCCACTTGCTGACTACTCTACCTGGCAGAGTTCGATGGGCAAAATTAACTTTGAAAAGAGAGCACTTGATCCTCTCTCTCCGTACCTTGTGTGCATCCGAACCGGACCAGAACACACTAACAATGCAGCAGGGCAGACGGCGTTAAGTAAGACGAAGGAAACAACATCCGAAGACACAAAATGAAATCGCATGGAGAGAAAGCGCATCAGCTGTGCGAGGGAGACAGGGCACGGGGAGAGGATTCCTGGGAATCCATACACAGATGCTCTCCGGAGGACACCGCTGCCTCTGGGGAGGTGAGGACACGCACCAGCACCTAGCACCCTGCCCAGGGCGGCGGCAGTAGCCAGGTGAGACCCGGAGAAACAAGTTGCCCCAGCGGCCGGTCCCCTACGGGCAGCAGAGGGGCAGGATGGAGGGCGGTGCGGAGGGAACGAAGCACAGCGGCGACGGCGAGAGGTGGGGTACGCGAACACCCGCTTTGTCTGAGCCGCCCCTTTCTCCCTCCCCTCCGAGTGCCCGCCGGGAGCACCCCGGGGGCGGGTC
>VXBP01005367.1:74793-116134 GCA_013400115.1 Rhinopomastus cyanomelas | reverse complement strand
CCCCCCCCCCCCCCCCCCCCCCCCCCCCCCCCGCCTACAGCCCCGCCCGGGCAGCCCCGGGCGCTGCCTCACCTGGCAACGGGCTTCGTCCTTCGCTCTCTGCCGGCGGCGGCGGCAGCGGCGCCACGCGCGCCCGGGCCCCTCCCGGGGCGCGGCTGAGGGGGGCGCGCGCAGCGGAACGCCCCCGCGCGTGCAGCGGTTGTGCGGGGATGCCCCGGGGCCCTGCGGGTGGCCGCGCCGGGGCGTTAAGTTTTAGCGGCCGCCGGCGAAGGAGGGCCCGGCCCGGCACGTCAGGGCTGGGCACGGTGGGGCAGGGCCGGGCTGGGTTGGGCACGGCGGGGCGGAGGCGGCGGCACCGCGGGCTGCGCGGCGCCGGGAGCGCCGCCACACTGCAGCGTCTCCAGGAATCCCTCCCGCGAGAGACAGCCCATCACCCCCGGCCCGCCGCCCTCATTGGCTGGGGGGCGGGGAGATGGGCAGTGGCAGCCAATCGCCACGCGCACAGCATGGGTGGAGCCGCCGCTCCGGCCGCGCCCATCCCACGGCCGCGCGGACCCTGTCCGCCCCGTCGGGCGGGGCCGGGCAGCGGCAGGCGTGGGAGGAGAAAGAGAAGGGTGGTGATGATGTTGCTGATGCTGAGGTTGATGAGCAGAAGGGCATCCCCACGCATGGCGGCCGGGGGCGGCACCGCCACGGCGGCCGTCGAGTGACTCGGGTGTCCCAGGCGGGCGCGGAAGAGCTGAGGCGGCGGCGGGGACACCCTTCAGGCACAACCGCTGCCCGCCGGTACTCGGTGCTTTCAGCGAGCCCGGCCCCCACCCCGGGCAGTGGCGACCGAGTCCTGAGTCGCAATTGTCGCCTTGTAGCGGGTATCAGGTAAGGGCGTGCAAGGGTTAACTTAATTCCCTTGATCCATCCACTCTGAACTGGAGCTTTGATTAACATTGGTCTGCAAAATGTAACTGCAACAAATTCAATTAAGGGAAGCACATTTCTTCAACTTTTAATTAGATCTACCCTATTTGTCTAATGTTTAATATAACATAAAAAGCTGCTCAGGGTCCTGAGGGAGATGAAAATAGATGTAGATGGAGGCTTAGCTTCAAAACACAACGGACCGAAGTTCTCTGTTCCTCAGCTTCATCAATACTGGAGGAAAACACCACTTTGTCTCAAAAACTATAAAAATAATAGTGTGTTGTTCATATAAGAGTTTCCTGGGACTGTTAGTTGGCTATGGGGTACTGACCATGCAGGTTCTAGCCCAGCCTTGATACACAGTGCTGCAGGATCCTGCTGAATTGCACTAAGAAAACTTACAAGTAGTTAGGTATCACTAGACCTCTAAGATGGTTTTACTTAGTCTACAAGACTTCACTAAATTACATCTTTATATGATAAATAGCAAGTGTTGACAAAGACAGGAGCCCCTAAGCTTTTGTTAGCAGGTAACTGAGAAAGACGAGAAGCTCCCAGGTGCAACTTGGAAGTGATTTTCTATTTCTTATCATCCTCCCATTCCCCACCCATACTTTAGATTTGCCTCTAAAAACAACAGCCCATTTTCAGTCCAGTTCAAACACACATTTTCTGAGCACGGCAGTGCTGGACATGTGCTCTTAGGTCCGTTAGTCACAGCAGGAGTTTTTCTTGTATGAACATGTTAGGTTATGAGAGGGGAAAATAGAGAAGAAAAGCAAGTATCAGCTCTTGCTGAGCTACGGAGAGGAAAAGCCACCATAATTTAAACTGCACGTTCAGGAGTGCTCACCTGTCTCAGATTATCTGGTGTGATTTTAAAACGAATCCGTTTTTTCTCTCCCAATACAATAGATAGCAAAGACTTTTCTCTAGAATCATTTATCTAGTCAGTTTAAAAACCCCACATATTCCAATGCTAATAATTATGAGGACTTGATGCTGTGTTCCTAACAGCCACACAGCCAGATGTCTGTGGGAGTCTGGCATTCGCAAGGCATGACACATCATACCCTGTCTTGGTATTTGAGCAAAGACGAGATACATCATTTAAGCCCAATGGACCTCTCTTAGCATGCAGACAGCAAGGAACAGAAATGTTTCCTACCAGTAGCCAGTACTACTGTCTTCTGGCCATTGCTTTCTTGCTCTCTGACTGTGGCAATATGTACATGATTATTCTGCTAGATATATTAAAGAAATGTGCAGACGTAGTAGGGGCTGGGAGCCTTGAGAGATTTCACCTTTTTTTTTTGCAAGAGAGAAGTTGCTGAAAAAACTTGCATTCCTTCTAGTACACATGCTTCCTCCAGTTCCCTACAGGCCACAAACTTACTCATACAGAAGAAAGTCTCCAGCCCCTTATTCATACAGAAAGAGTTTTCCAACCCCTTCATTATATGTTATTTCACTATTGTATCCCCAAGGAAATCACAGAATCACAGAGCATTAGGGATTGGAAGGGACCTCAAAGAACATCTAGTCCAATCCTCCTGCCACAGCAGGATCATCTAGGTCAAGTCACACAGGAACATGGCCGGGCAGGTTTGAAACGTCTCCAGAGAAGGAGACTCCACAACCCCCTTGGCAGCCCATTTCCGTATTGCGTCACTGTCACCATGAAGAAGGTCCTTCTCATACTGATGTGGAACCTCCTATGTTCCAGCTCACACTCATTTCCCCTTGTCCTATCATTGGATGCCAATGAGCAGAGCCTGGCTCCATCCTCCCAACACCCACCCTTCACATATTGATCAACATTAATGGGGTCACCCCTCAGTCTCCATTTTTCCAAGCTCAAGAGCCCCAGCTCCCTCAGCCTTTCCTCAGCAGGGAGATGTTCCACTCCATTCATCTCCTCTGTGGCTCTGTGCTGGACTCTATCCAGCAGTCCTTCTGGAACTGAAGGCCCAGAATTGGTAGTTACTGTCCAGTTAAACCAAAGGAAGCTGTAAAACGTAAGGGTTGGAGTGCTAGCCAAATTCTATTCACTAAACACAGATATTTGTCATTAATAGATTATTGTTATGTATTCCACAGGTCTGCTAAGGGAAGAAGGTGTCCTATCACAAGGAAAAAGTAAGAGACATGCAAAGCCAGAACCACTTATAGTCAACCCAAGAACAATTCTATTTTTAAGGTGTATTAGTGCATCAAAAGGGAATTTTATACCATGTCTTCTACTCAGAAGTTCCATCAGAAATCCTGTTAAGTGCAAGTTAAGAACCAGACTCTAATATCCATCATATCATTTCTTTGTTTTAATATAGACTGTGACTGAGACAGTGATACAACAGCATCTGAGAAGAATCTGAATACAAAAAGCATGATCAGAAATGATGCAGTGTTTGGCTTTTCCAATTTTATTTTTCACTCTCTGTATATAGAATCATCAGAATCATCATCAGGGATTGGAAGGGACCCCAAAAGATCATCTAATCCAATCTGCCATATGTTGAATTCACGATCAAACCTCAAGGCTAGAATGCAATATGAGCCATAAAAACAAAGTTTTACAAGTAAAAGACTCCTGCTTGCTCCATTGAGGAGAAAGACTGAGACAAAGACAGTGAAGCGGAAATCTTCTCACAGAATCACAGAACATTATGGATTGGAAGGGACCTCAAAAGATCATCTACACCACAGCAGGATCCCCTAGATCAAGTCACACAGGAACACGTCCAGGTGAGTTTTAAATACTTCCAGAGAAGGAGACTCCACAGCCCGTCTGGGCAGCCCATTCCGGTCTGGTTCTACCAAGTTTTACGACATATTAAAGAGCAGATACTACCATGACAGTCACTGAACTGAGGCAAATTCAGGAGCAACAGTAATTGTAGCAGTCAAAGTTTTGAGGCCAAGCTGCTGTGAGTTTACTTCTTTTTCATCAGCCTTTCTGTGACCAAGTATCACAACTGCCACAATTAGATGAAAAAGACAGAAATCAAGCAAATCGTGAGGGCAAATCAGTGGCAGTGGAAGAGGTAAATGATATTGGTGAGATACTAATTTACTCATTAGACAGGGTGTAGAACTGTAAACTTCAGGAATTGAACGGAGACTGTCATGATGAAATTACTAACTGACTTTGTGTTACAGAGCATCACAGGTACCTATTTTGAACTGATTCTTTCAGTTTGTTATCCATTCTCACAGTTTTTTAATCTTATTTTTCCTTTGTTTTTGTTTTCAGAACATGATCCTCAAGGATTTAATTTTGACAGTAGTGTGCATGCCTGAAGATAAAGGAAATGGCTTTTGCTTAGAGAGATTGCATCCAGTTCTGGGCCTCTCAGTTCCAGGATGACACAGAACTGCTTGAGAGAGACAACCACAGAGCCAGAAAGATGATGAAGGGAGAGGAACATTTCCCTGATGAGGAAAGGCTGAGGAAGCTGGGTCTCTTGAGGTTCGGAAAAAATGAGGGGTGACCCCTTAATGTTGATAAATATGTAAAGAATGGGTGTCAGGAGGATGGAGCCAGGCTCTGCTCAGTGTCCTTCAATGATAGGACAAGGGGCAGTGGGTGTGAGCTGGAGCACAGGAGGTTCCACATCAATATGAGAAGGAACTTCCATCCAGTGAGGATGACAGAGCACTGGAAGGGGCTGCCAGAGTGGTTGTGGAGCCTCCTTTGGAGATGTTTTATGCCAATCTGGACGTGTTCCTGTGCGAATTTATCTAGGGGATCCTGCTGTGGCAGGGGGATTGGACTATATGATCATTTGAGGTCCCTTCCACTCCCTAATGTTTTGTGATTCTGTAAAGTCTTTAAAGATTATTTCTGGATCAATGCATGAAACTGCAAATTGGGTAGAGGGAATGAAGAACAGATGTTGTGGTTTTGGTTTGGTTTTAATTCTAGCTGAAAATCAAAGGTTAAAATCAAAGAGCCTGTTTTTCTACTGTTTGTCTAAATATGTCATGTGTTTTCATTATTTTCTTGTGTTTGATGTGTGCAGATCTGCTGCTGCTTCTAAGTTGTTTAGACAGAGCTGGTTACTTTGAATCTGCATTTCTACAGCAGGTGGCATGGAGAGCTCCTGCTATGTGTTCAAGGCTGCTGGACACTGCAGCGGCATAAATGACAATGAAAAGGCTTTTCACAGAATCACAGAACATTAGGGATTGGAAGAGACCTCCAAAGATTATGTAGTCCAATTTGCCCTCGCCACAGCAGGATCAGCTAGATCAAGTCATATGCTTTGCACAGATGTCAACTGTGTAATGCAAGGACAGATCTGAGTCAACGTCAGTCTGTTCCCCTGTAGATGGTGCCCCTAGTTCAGGGATTCTTTTTTTGGGTTGAAAACAGCATCCCTAATCTGACCAATTTGAAGATCAGTTTTCATGCAAGTTGTGCTCCAAAACGCCAATGTTTTCAGTGTGAGTAGGACAAACTGGACTCAGTCTTGGTTTTCTTTTCAGGCAGAATCACAGAATATTAGAGATTGAAAGGGACCTCCAAAGATCATCCAGTCCAATCCCTGTGCCGCAACAGGACCCCGTAGTTCAAGTCTCACAGAAACTTGTCCAGACAGGTTTTAGAAGTTTCCAGAGAAGGAAAATCTACTATACAAAGTGACAAACTTCTGAACTCTGTGGAGCTGACCTTCAGAAACATAGGAAGAGCTGCAGTCTGTTACCTCTGAGGAGAGGGACACTTGAATTCGGTCTTTTTAAAATGATTACACATGATTGTCACAAAGTGTATAAGGAGAGATTCCATTGTTGCCAATACAAATTGAGGAAGAGGCTTGAATTAATTGCCTATTAAGTGCAAATTTTGCTGCAATTACATCAGTGTAGGCATGGATTGCGGGTGGGTGTTCATTAATGACTTGGATGAGGGGTTAGAGTGCGCTATCAGCAAGTTTGCTGATGACACTAAGCTGCGAGGAGTGGCCAACACCCGAGCAGGCTGTGCTGCCATTCATCAGGACCTGGACAGGCTGGAGAGCTGGGCGGGAAGAGACTGAATGAACTATAACAAGGGCAGCGCAAAGTGTAGCATCTGAACAAGAACAACCCCAAGTACCAGGATAGTTTGGGTACTGACCTGTTGCAGAGCGGTGTAGGAGAAAGGGACCTGGGGGACCTGGTGGCCAGCAGGATGACCACGAAGCCAGAAATGTGCCCTTGTGGCCTCCTGTGGTGGATCAGAAGAGGGATGGTTAGCAGATGCAGAGAAGCTTTCCTCTACTCCGTGCTGGTGAGACCACATCTGGAATATTGTGTCCAGTTCTTGGCCACTCAGTTCAAGAAGGACACGGAACTGCCGGAACAGGCTGCCCAGGGAGGTTGTGGAATCTCTCTGGAGACATTTAAAACCTGCCCTGCCATCACTTCATCTAGGTGATCCTGCTGTGGCAGGGTGATTGGACTGGATGATCTTTCAAGGTCCTTTCCAATCCCTAATGTTGTGTGACTCTGTGAAAATTAGAATATAGTACTGAAAAGTAAGTAAAACCTTATGGCTTGCAAGAATTTATCTCTAATTTCAGATCTTCACAAAACCGTCACCATGCAGCAGACGTATTTAAAAGATCCCCCCAGAAAGCCAGGTCAGCCATGAAGCGTGGTAAATTCTACCACCAAACTATGCAGCTGGCCAAGAACACTCATGAGAAGAAAAAACAGGATAGAGTTACCAGGGTAAAAATGTAGTTAATGTATTGTAAACTTCAGAAAATACTTGGCAATATTAACAGCCCGATACGCAATTCTAAAGGGAGTTTGTTTTCATTTCGCTCACACTGTCATTTCATTCAAAGCAAAGGCAAAGCGAAATTACCCCAGTGTTTATGCTGAAAATGGCAAACCATAAAAGTGTCAGGATTTTTTTTACAGTAGTCATTATTTCTGTATTTTTTTAAATGTATTTACTTCTCTCACAGAAATGCACTCACTGTACAATCCTGATGTTTAGACCGGTGTTGGGTGTAAAAGCTCGCAAATACACGGCTAAGTGAACTGGAAATTACATATCATTAATATGATTAGGAAAAGGAAATTTATTTCAATTTCTTCACAGTTATGTTTTAGCCAGTATGTGGTACTGTAAACGAGTTACCTCTGGCAATTCTGTCTGTCAGCAGCATCATTTCGTTTGCAAACTAAAAGGCTTGTTTTGTTTCCCGCATTGTTTTTTTCTATAGAATATGCCATAGCCTTCAATTTGCATAAGAAAGAAGTCAAGCTCTCCGGCTGTAACAGTGTTGTTAAGATGATAAGGTCAATGGTAATGTCTCTTCTGCAAACCTTGATAGATATTTACCCAGGTCAAAGCTGAATTTTTAATCATTGCAGTGCACTAATGTAAAATGGCCTTTGTTGTGCTCTAAACAAAGAAAAAATGCTGTTAGGGTAAAACTATGTCTTTCTGGGAGAAAGAGATCTCCTTCTAATATCACCCAAACTCCAAGTCAAATTCTTGTATAATAACAGAATCACAGAACATTAGAGATTGGAAGGGACCTCAAAAGATCATCTAGTCCAATCCTCCTGCCACAGCAGGATCCCCTAGATCAAGTTGCACAGGAATATGGCCAGGTGGGTTTTAAATGTCTCCAGAGAAGGAGACTCCACAACCCCCTGGGCAGCCCCTTCCAGTGCTCTGTCACCCTCACTGTGAAACAGTTCCTTCTCATATTGATGTGGAACCTCTTCTGTTCCAGCTCACACCCACTGCTCCTTATCCTATCATTAGATGCCCCTGAGCAGAGCCTGGCTCCAACCTACTGACACCCACCCTTCCCATAGTGATCAACATGACTGGGGTCACCCCTCTGTCTCCTTTTTTTTCTAAGCTCAAGAGACCAGCTCCCTCAGCCTTTCCTCATCAGGGAGATGCTCCACTCCCGTCATCATCTTCGTGGCTCTGCACTGGACTCTCCTGCAGTTCTGTGTCCTTCAGCCTTAGTGTTAAGACATGCATCTCCCAGAATCAGAACTGGTCCTTTTGTCTTAGGGATGGAGGTGAAGTCTGCAGTCACAATTATAACTGATGATGAAGTTCAGTAATAGATTGTTCCCTGCTGAGGAATGGAAACTCGCCAAGTTGTTAATTTGGTTTTAATGCTGTTTGTATGTGAGCAGGAATAGCTATTCAGTTATGTTATTTAATGGATAGAAGAAAAGATTAAGTAAAACACTAAAAACACACTAAAAAGCAATTTAGAAGGGAGCTGATCAAGATTCTCATCACTAGGATCTCCTACTTGCCCATGTTGCAATACGGCTAAGAGCTTGCTGGCTTAAGCTCAGTAATTTGATCCTAGGGAAAAGTTCAGCCCAGAGGAGTGTTTGGTACTAATTAGTGTAAGGATTTTGACCAGTATCTTCTTGTCCTTAAGTACGGATTTTCAAAGAGATGGTGATTTCATACAGTCTTTGATGTTGGAACCCTAAATTAAAATGTTCTTTCTAAAGATGAGACCCTAGATTAAGTTACTCTGAGACTTAAAGTGAACTCCTTCATGTCTTATCTTACTTCTCTTCTGCAGGAATATGTGACCCACACTTTCCCCACCATAATCACAGAAAGGCATTATGATCATTATTCCTCAATAAATGTGAAGGTATCTGTGGAATAACCTCAGGGATCTACTGCAGCATCAGTCATTCACAGACTCACAGAACATTAGGGATTGGAAAGGACCTCAAAAGATCATCTAGTCCTTATAGGTTTAAAAAGGACTGTTCAACATTAAGGGTTTTTATTAACTAACTCTTCAGTTTGGCTTTCCCTTGCAAAGTTATTCAGCTTTATCTCTGACCCAATTGATTTTTTTTTTTTTTGGAAACTGGTCATGCTACTTTTGTCTTATAAGGGTCCATAAAAGTGTCTGCATTTAACTTTTTCCAAAAGATTTATATTCCTTTGCTTTCCCTGGTACTTTAGTTTAAACAGAACCTGTTTGATTTTTCCAGCAGTCACTTCCCCTGAAAAAAAAACCTTGACAGATTTTTTTTATGAAAAAGGTTATTTGCTGTATTTACTTACAGTTTAA
Source organism: Rhinopomastus cyanomelas (assembly GCA_013400115.1). Classification (NCBI taxonomy): domain Eukaryota; kingdom Metazoa; phylum Chordata; class Aves; order Bucerotiformes; family Rhinopomastidae; genus Rhinopomastus; species Rhinopomastus cyanomelas. The sequence goes on along the minus strand of VXBP01005367.1, from coordinate 107,144 downwards.
TTATCAGTTTAATTACAATTTAATGTCTCGTTTACTGTGACGTACTCTATTCTGCAGGCTGAGCTGCAATAGATTACAGGAGGGACTATGGCAATAGATTCACCTGTGTCTGGAGCTAGGCAGTCTCATGCTGTTGTCAGCAGACCTGCCCTGAAAAACTGCACTGACCCTGTAGTGATGACCAGAACATTAAAAAGGTTCTGAACAAACACAATGTGAGAGGATAGGCTGAGGGAGCTGAGTCTCTAGCTTGGGGAAAAGGAGACTGAGGGGTGACCTCATTACTGTTTATAAATATGTGAAGGGTGGGTGTTCAGGAGGATGGAGCCAGGCTCTGCTCTGTGTCATTCAATGATAGGACAAGGGGCAATGGGTGTGAGCTGGAACAGAGGAGGTTCCACATCAACATGAGAAGGAACTTCTTCACAGTAAGGGTGTCAGGTCACTGGAAGGGGCTGCCCAGGGGAGTTGTGGAGTCTCCTCTGAAGACGTTTAAAACCCACCTGGCCATATTCCTGTGCAACTGGATCTAGGTAATCCTGCTGTGGCAGGGGGATTGGGCCCTTCCAATCCCTAATATTAAAGACATCTTTTTAACTAGATGCAGTGATGAGGTACACCAGGTTATTTACAGCACGAAGGACAGGGTCAGACAAAGCTGTCAGGAGACCCTCCAATTGAAAAGATTACATGTGCAGAGTTAATTATCTTAATGAAGCTTCAAAGTTTTGAATGCTATTAGTCAATTACCAAGTGAGGTTTCTCAATGTCCAGGGGTATCCTTGACAGGCATCCCTATCCAGGGCAAGATCCCGGTGTGCAGCCAGCTGCTATGCAAGAGAGCTGAAATGGCTCCTGGGCTGCCCACTATTTGTGGGAGTAAGATAATCAGCTCATAGTTATATATCAACGTTACCTTAAGCTTATTGCTCAGGGTAGCCATTGCCTCTTGTACTCTTATCTGTTTCCTCTGAATCCATATTGAGCAGGATGCAGTCATTATACCCAGAGGCATCATTATTGTATCATTCTCTCAGAATCGCAGATTACACATGATAAGAGTTGTCTTGGAGGCGGATGAGGGGGTGGGGGGCAAGGGGGGTTTAGGCCCACCATCACACCAATAGCATACAGTAATTAATTTAGAAAATAACTTTGGTTGGGAGAGAGCTTTGGTGGATATCTACTCCAACGACATGCTCAAGGCAGATTCAGACATAACAGAAATTGTTATGTCAATTTCTGAGTCTCTTGGTGGATGAAGGCTCCATAATCATCTAGGTGACACTCCACTGGCCTCACTCCAGAGTGTCAGTGTCTTCCTTGTGCTCCAGTGCTCAAAACAGAGATAACACTCCAGATGTCTTATAAGCACTGAGCAGATAGGAAAGATTTATTCCTTTGACCTGGCTGATACGGACAAGGATGTAGTCAGCCTTCTTTGCTGCACTGACACAGTGCTGATTCATGTTTGTGGTTCAAAGTCACAGCTATAAATTGAAGAACCAAAAGGCTGTGCTTGCCCATCCTTGATCAGAAACAGCCAAAAATGGTTTGGCTTAGTCCACCTACTTCATGAAATCAGTGTCAAGCAGACTGTGAGCCACAACCATCCCTCTTGTAACAGAACATTATGCCTCTGAACAGTTGGGGAATGTGTGTAATACCTGGTGCTGGACATGCATAGAGATTCCTCTGAAACTGTTCAGTCCCGAATGTTATAAAGGAGAGCATCTCTGTGTTCTTGACAGAAGATTCTCCCAGATCAAACTAATGATCAACAATGACTAAGCTGGAAGGGGTAATGACTTCCTCCTTAGACCAGGAGCTTCAGAGGAGTATGCAAACATCGGGCAAATGTGACGATTCTTGTCCTGAAGTTCACTGTCCTTCTGAAAACCTCCTTTTGTCTGTTCAAGGCCTGAAGAGCGATGATTTTCCGCTTACTGTTCAAAGTTGCCATACAGCCAAGAGTAGACTGTGCTCAGATGTAGCTACGATCCAGTCTACTCTGGTAGGAGGTTAGGACTTACTTAACAGATTCTGTCTTGGTTCTCCTTTTTCGAAATGTCCAGCTGAAATCTGCCCTTTTCTAGCTTAAAGCCATTACCCCTCATCCTATCATTATATGCCCTTGTGAATAGTTCTTCCCCAGCCTTCTTATAGGCCCATTTGATCTATAACTGCTAAGATTTTGAAGTGACAGGAAATCAATGTGGCACACAATGTGCCTCCTTGATGTATACTACCCATTACAGCAACGTGGATGCAGCTGGAGCACACTCGTTGGATAGAAACTACTATGTGTGTCGAGATGCTGCTTCCAAAGATGGTAGAGACTTAGTCCATGAACCTTTCAAAAAAAAAAATCTGTAGTATGTATATGCAACCTTTTCTTTAGTCCATGAATCAGCTTTGCAAAAATAAATCTAATGTATATATACTTCTTGTTGTATATCTACAGGAACTTCTTCATGGTAAGGGTGACAGAGCACTGGAAGGGGCTGCCCAGGAGGGTTGTGGAGGGTCATTCTCTGGGGACATTTAAAACCTGCCTGGACATTCCAGTGCTCCATCACTCTCACAGTGAAGAAGTTCCTTCTCCTATTGATGTGAAGCCTCCTATTTTCCAGCTTACAGCAGTAGTAAAGCTAGTACTAAAGCTAGTACAGTAATGAAGATACTCTTGCCATGGATAAAATACTGAGTTTCAAGTTTGTTTTAGAATTGGGGTTTGTGCTGTCTGGAAGAACATAATACAGGCTCTTACTGATATTCTTTTTAATTTCAAGGGTTTTCTGGAAGACCCTGAAGCAGCCTTGAAATATGCAAGTCTTTGGCTGTCTAGAGTGACATTTTTAATACCATTTCAGTTACCTTCCCTTCTATGGTACTTTTCACAGAATCACAGAACATTAGGGATTGGAAGGGACCTTGAAAGGTCATCCAGTGCAATATCCTCCAGAAAATGGTACATGTTTATTTTTCCCGCTTAAAAATATATCAGATGCTTTCTTTCATGATACAAAGTATAGCAAAACAATCTTTGCCTTCACATAAAGCCACTTGACCAGGAACCAGAGACCAGCTTGAATTAGAATTCTCCTAATAAACCACAGAGAAATGACTGATATCATGATAAACATAAACTCTGCAGGTCTTGCTGGAACCATCAGCACTATCTGAGATAGAATATTATTACTATTCATCATCAATATCCTCTGCCTCAGGATGTCATTTCTAAGGTGACTTTCTCAACAGTCTTTTTTTTCCTTTCTAGTTTCTTATCTTGACTTCTTCATCCTTTCCAGAATATGTATGATGTTCCACATAGGAGCTGTAATTAAGCCTTTTTCTTTGCTCTGCGCCTTCAAACTCTAATGCATTGTATAATGTTAAAGTAGAAGAGTAAAAACCCACTAATGTAAACTTCTGGGAAGATTTCCAAAAGCACATTCCAATTTGAATCATGTAATCAATCGCACTGACACACAGCTATGCTGATAATGGTGTAACCAAGATCTCTCACAGATACCACGAGATTCTGGGGTGTTTGTGACTTAGAATGAAGGTAGAACTCGGAGAATCTGAAGGCTGAGGATATTTATGGCTGGCTCTCTTTCCATTTCTTCATCACAGAACCCATATCCATTTAAAACTGTTATGTAAATGTTTGCATTATCATTTAAATGAAGGCGATCCAGATGTTTTATGGCTTTTGTTCTTCAGAGTGTAGGGAAGAGGTTTGGCTGTAGGACTGCAGGGGCTGTGGATTTTTTAAATATAGCTTCCCTATCTTCTTTGTATTTAACTGGATCATTTTATTCCCAGTTCCCTGAAGCTTTTCCTCCATTTTTCCTTCTCTAATGCCATGCATATATTTAAATTACATTCGAGCTAGACTTCCGTGACTCAGTCTATATAGACTAACTGCATTACTAAACTCCTCAAAAGTGTGCAGCTTACGAGATGACTGACAGTTTCGGGACGTGTCCTTATTGTTTTCCATTTTGACATTTTAACGGTCTCAGGGTTTAACTGAATCTACACTTTTCCAATTAGAAATAATTGTGGAACGTGAAGGTAGTTTGATCTTTGACTATCATAACTTCTCAGATTCAGACATTTTAGTTAAATGCCTTAATTGGCTTCTGGTTCTACATGCTCAATTGATGGCAATGACCTCAAGAATATACTGACCCTCTATTCTAGCAGTGTAATTTAATGTCAGGCTATAGGGTTACTCAGAAGCTGCTGCATCTCTGCTTCCTTTCTAAAAATTGCCTTTATGGGTTTTTTTGGCATTCCCTCAACAAATACTGTTAAGACATCATTCATCTCTAAAACAGTGTTTGTATTAGCAATAGAATATATTTTGCATCTTTATTACTTTGTATTAAAGCAAATTTATTGCTTTTTCTTAAAATCTGAAGCAGCCCAAATATAAATAGCCAAGAAAGCACTGCTCTTGTAGCAGCAAAAAAGCTCACTGTTTCTAAAAATGTTTCACTGTTTTCCACATTTCATGGATTCATGTTGCTGCTATCTGGGCAGTACTCTTTAAAAGTTAGGAATAGCTGGAACCTGTATTCACAGAATCACACAGAAGCACAGGACATTAGGGATTGGAAGGGAACGTGAAAGATCATCTAGTCCAATTCCCCCACTACAGGAGAATCCCCTGGGTCAAGTTGCACAGGAACACATCCAGAAGGGTTTTAAATGTCTCCAGAGAAGGAGACTTCACAACCCCCCTGGGCAGCCCCTTCCAGTGCTCTGTCACACTCATCGTGAAGAAGTTCCCCCTCATATTGATGAAGAACCTTCTATGTTCCAGTTCACACCCATTCCCCCTTGTACTGAAGTTGCTTTAATATCTTTTGGCATTTTCCCCCTTCACTCTAACCATACCTCATTTGTTACCTCATGGTTAACAAATGTCTGCTTAGTTTGGATGCTACTAAAATACAGATATCACATCAGGTGATTTTCTCAAAAGAATAAATCTGTGATGGTGAGGAAAGCAAACACATCAGCACATCTGCTTAAAGAACAAAGCAAAAGGCTTATCTCCTTGATGAATGAGTTTGAAACTTGGACAAAACAATGTCAATGCAATAAAGAAGACTATTGCTCTGCCTAATGGCAGTATGAAAAACAAATGGGTGCTTATATGAAAGAATTTGAGCTCAGAAAGCTTAAAAGGCAAAAGGTGATTGAAAAGGCAAAAGAAACACTTTGTGATCTCTGAGCCACAGGCATCAGAGATATTGATCCTAAACTGGGCTCCGATGTCTTCCAGCCTTCTGGATTCAAAACTAACTTTGCTAACTCACTGAATTAGTAAACAGCTTTCTGTGATCTGGAGCACACTGGTGAGCAGAAAGTCTATTGGCAAGACAGACATCCAACCAGGGATGCTTTAGAGGTGTTTTTAAAAGAGAAGCCAAGTTTCTGTTTCCCTTCCAAATAGGATTTGATTTTGGCTTATCTACCTTTCTCTCTGATCCCTTGCCATTCGCTTCTTCTACCCTTCCCATCTGTCTTCTTTGAACTGATCTTTCTCTAGCACAGCTCCCCAAAACATTCTTGATTCATTGATGTTGGCAGAAAGTGCTGACCTGTTTTAAATCAAATTCTGTAGGAATGTGTTTGTTTCAATGAAACTATAGCTGAAAGCAATTACAGGCTCCAGTTTGAAATCCCTGTAACAAAACTAAAATTAAAAAGTCCTGGAAGCTCTTCTAGCTACTACATTTTAAGTTAGTGTTGGCCGACCAGGAATCAAGCCTGAAAGTTCAAGTTCCTGTTCTGTCCAATTTGGAACTGGACTTTGAACTGAAGATTTGATCTGGATCTTCTGTATTTCAGGCAAGCGTCCTGATCAGCAAGCCAAGAAGTCAGTATCCTTTACCCAACAAACAGTTTTCATTTAAGCAAATCTTGGATGGGTAGGATTCAGCTTCTTCCAGGCTATACGCAGGAGACACTTTCACCCACCCGCCCTGCCCCGACTCCTTTGCCTGTCCTAAGCCATGCAGCAGTTCCATGAACAGTTTCAATAGGTCCGCTCCTTTCTAAGTGAATAACATCAAAAGCTGTGCTAAACAGGATTTTTGTGCTCCAGCTGGCACCTGTGTAAAGCTCTGGGCTGTCACTCACCCTGGCACTGCAGACATGTTCTGTCTGATCCCTGAGATGAAGCCAGAACGCATTGAAAGGGACTTGGGGATGTACTCTCCCTTGATGCCTAATCACAGCGCAAACCTCCATTCCCAGGTCCAAGGGTGGACTCAATCACCGCTCTGGGCAGCCCATTCCAGCGTCCGACCACTCTTTCTGTGAAAAAAATTTTCCTAATGTCAAGTCTAACCTGCTGTAGCTTAAACTCATTCTCTCTTGTTCTATCACGAACTGCTTGTGAGAAGAGACCAGCACCTACCTCTCCACTACGTCCTATCAGGTAGTTGTGGAGAGTGATGAGGTCTACTTTCAGCCTGCATATAACAGGGACAGAACTTGCCTGAGGCAGTTTTTCTCTTCTTCAGGGGAAAGGCTGGTAAATGGAAATCCAGACGTTCATAATCTATTAGAAATATTGAACTCCTGTGTTTACTACTTTCTCTTCCTGGATTTACAAGTTTGAACTATTTTCACCCAAACTAAAATAAAAAGCACAGGTAAATAGGCTTCCCAGGGAGGTAGCGGACTGTCCTTATCTGGAGACATTTAAAACCCACCTGGACATGTTCCTGTGTGACTGGATCTAAGGGATCCTGCTGTGGCAGAGGGGATTGGACTGGATGATCTGTCGAGGTCCCTTCCAATCCCTAATGTTCTCTGATTCTGTGAATCTGGCATCTGTGGTGACTAGCTTGTTCCTATCTCATACAGACCTATTATGAAGGTATATTTTAACTTTTCTCTTTACTCCCAAAAGACATGTTCAACTCAGTTTTTAAGAGCTTTACAGTGTGATCAAACCAGTGCAGCACAACAGGCCTTTGCATCTTTTCCCCATATTATTATGAAGTCTGTTTTCAGTGTGTTTCTACCCTGCTGCATTCCAGGAATTCTGGAGATTAAAGAACCTGCCAGCAGGTTCTTTCAACAAAAGCTTCTCGGCACAACATTAGAGAATGAACGATAAAGTTCACAATTAGAGGGAAAACTTTTCTCCAGAATTGTCTTAGGCGCATTACGATCCCAGGGGTCTTTTCCAACCTGAGTGATTCTGTGATTCTAGACTATAACTTCATCATTTTGTAGCTTGTTTACTTGTTGCAGGTATTTTCTAGCAGCACATGGATCAACTTGCCGACACCATTTGTTCACATATGAACATGACATTATCACAAAGTTCCAGGTGGATATAGGCAGGTAGCAAGAGAGCTCTGTTTAGAGTAGGATTTTCATTTGCACTTTCTGGCAAGTCTTTCTGGGAGATGGGGAGGGAATTGCTCAGTCCTTCTTCAGTGCAGGCTGGGTTCATGCTTTCAAACAAGACTAATGCAAAATTTGTGTTAGATCTGCCAGTTCTGTCTGTGAAATAACAGATTTGTATGCAAATAAGACCATTAGGGTCTCAGAGAAAATAGTGGTGATTCGAGTAATTTACTTTAAAGGTTTTCAGCTAAACCTGAGATGTTACACAATGCTTGAGGAAATCAGGGAGTTCCAGAAAAAGGTCCACCCAAATGTACGAGATAATGGCAGATTCAAAATGACAGCTAACTGGTTACACAAGCTGCTTTTATCGGAGGCTTGGCATGTTTGACAGGTTGTCTTTTTCTCCCACATTCCCACACCAGAATGAAGACGATCAGATGAGAAAAAAGGAACTAATCATAATTGCTGCTGAAATGCAAAGATGATGACCAACAGCTTTCTTCACTGATCACAACAATGATGTTTTCCATGGATAAAATATGTACTACTCAGGAATGTGGCTCACAAATAGAAAATCAATAAGGAGAAAGGTCAAATTCTGCTGCCTGTTTGCTGATGTTTGATGACCAGAATATGAGCTTAGTAGGCAGGCCTGTGATCTATTGGGTTTTACAACACTTTACACTTTGAATCACAGAACATTAGGGATTGGAAGGGACCTGGAAAGATCATCCAGTCCAATCCCCCTGCCACAGCAGGATCCCCTAGATCAAGTCGCACAGGAACATGTCCAGGAGGGTTTTAAACATCTCCAGAGAAGGAGACTCCACAACACCCCTTGGGCAGCCTGTTCAGTGCTCTGCCACCCTCACCATGAAGAAGTTCCTTCTCATATTGATGTGGAACCTCCTCTGTTCCAGCTCACACCCACGGCCCCTTGTCCTGTCATTAGATGCCACTGAGCAGAGCCTGGCTCCATCCTCCTGACACACACCCTTCACATATTTATAAACATTAACGAGGTCACCCCTCAGTCTCCTTTTTTCCCAGCTAAAGAGACCCAGCTCCCTCAGCCTTTTCTCATTTGGTGTAGAAGTAGCCCAGCTGGAAGCTGGAATTAAGAGTTACTATGCACACCCACTGTGTAATTTCAAAAACTAACAAGAGAAAATCATTTTTATGAAAATTATGGGAAATGGTGCTTTATAAAAGGACATTTCTTTCTCTGAAGAAGTGGTTTCCAAATTATTTTCAAAGCTGATTTCAGCAGGAAATTCAACATATCACACTCATCATCAGGGAGGAACAAAACATGATCAGGGTTGTTGGTGCTGAAATGTTTATAAACCTCTTCTGAAATAATTTAATCCACAGGATCAAACTATAAGATAGTTTTTAAATCAACCACGCGTTAGTTCCGTAAATATTTGTGTTTACTTCTGCTGTAAAAATTTGTGTTCATGTTTTAGCTCCTGCCAAATGCCAGTGAATTAAATTAAAAATATACACCCTGCTATTTTTCAGAATCAGTGGCTTCACAGAACAGTACAACAGGAACTCAGAGAACCACTGAGTTCTGTTTTAATTTTATAATATTCTGGTTAATAATGTCTATTAAAACATCCATTAAAAGACCATCATGCTAATTTAACTGGGACCATATAATAGATGCCATTGGAATGCTTCCATTAAATTAATGCTAGAGACTTAGTGTCTTAAATAGTTGCTGTTATCAACAATATCTTACATAGCTGCTGTTATGGAAAAGAGTAATGCAGCATTAATTAAAAGCAAGCTAGGACTTCACTTACAAAAGAAAACCACCAAAATATTAGCAGTAACAAAAGATTTTAGGTTTTAGTTCACTGTCTTGTACATTCAGCCATTATGTTCCCTTCACTGTAATGACCTCTGTAATCACAGGAAAGGCCAAATGGATATAAAATACATGCAATATATATTCCCTTCCAATCCATAATGTTCTGTGCTTCTGTGACAGAAGTAAGTCTCATCACACATACCAATTATGGAGGCAAAGGAAGTGCACAACACTACAGAAGCTAAAAGCTGTGGCTTATGACAAATACCACACCATAACACATCTTATAGATAATGTTGAGGCTAATATGGCTTTTCCTCACCTTGAAATGCAAGCTGAAGTACTCTCTTAACCAGGGCCAGAATCCAAGATAACTCTGATTTTTAGTTTAAAACCCATCACTTTCCTCTGTCATCACAGACTAAAAAACCAGAGTAGAAGTAAATGCATGAGAAAGAAAATATCATGAAGATAATGCTCACAGTCGTATCTCCAATAGGGAGCAAGATTTACATCGCTTTGTAGACTCATATTTCCTGACATTTGTCCTAGCATATTATGATCAAAGAACAAGAACAGTAGCTAGGAAACGCTGCAAGAAGGATTAAATGAAATGATAATGTAAACTTCCAAAGGAAGACAACTTCCACTTGCGTCCTGGCTACTAGAAACCTTAGAGAGTTTCAAGAACACCTCTTTTTCAGTATTGTAGGCCTGTGTTTTGGGATCCCCTGATAATGTAGCTTGTTTTATTTGGCATGCATTGCCCTATAGTTGTCATTTCCTTGAACAGAGCTGACTGCCAAACCAGCAGCTGCTGCCTGTAACCAGTTCACCAGTGCCAGCCAGCAAGAGACCATGACTGAACTGGAGAGAAAGATGTCATGCACAATTCACTGAGGTAAAACTAGATTGATGTGTGATTAAAAATCTCAGGGAAAATGTTGAGAGGAAGCTCTCAACCGAATCCTCATACTTCTGATGAAGTATTATTCTAAGAAAGTAAGAGAACTTTGCATTTAAAAGTGTAAGAATAAAAATGACTCCCCTCTTCGAGCCCCAGTTGCTTAATATATTTCAGGCAGGGAATTTAATTCAGTGAAAGCTAAGTGAATTGAACACTGGAAGGATTTTTAAAACAGATTGGACAGGTTTATAGCCTATGTAAAACAAAAATAATCCAATCTTATTCATGTGCTAAACTGATTACCTTCGGCTCCAGTACTGCACAACACGCATGGTCATAAAGGAACGGGAGGAAGACTGCAAAGGTAGATGGATTGCAGTAAGACCAACAGTGGCTAGGATGTTTTCCTAGTGCAAAGAACAGGGGGAAAGCAGGGTTGATGCTGACATTAACAGACCTTTCCTTCAAGTAGCGGATTATCTGGTGTTTGAGAAAGGATTTTTTTTTTCACACTCCATTTTCACTTTATAAAATGAGTTACAACCCTGTTGCCAAAAAGATGATGAAGGGAGTGGAGCATCTCCCTGATGAGGAAAAGCTGAGAGAGCTGGGTCTCTTGAGCTTGGAGAAAATGAGACTGAGGGGTGACCCCATTAATGTTTTAAAATATGGAAAGGGCAGCTGTCAGCAAGATAGAGCCAGGCTCTGCTCAGTGGCATGTAATAATAGGACAAGGGGTAACAAGCTGGAGAATAGCGGGTTCCACATCAATATGAGAAGGAACTTCTGAGGGAGATGGAACACTGGAAGGGGCTGCCCAGTGAGGTTGTTGAGTCTCCTACAATTAAAATCGGCCTGTATATATTCCTATGTGACTGGATCTAAGGGATCTGTGATTCTGTGAAGTATAAAGTTTTTGTCAACATTGTAAATCACCACTTTGAACCATTTATGCTCGGGTTATTTTAAAAAATTAAGAATTTTAATAGTATTTTAGAAAGATTTCATTCAGTCGAGTAACATTTAATAAAAATTAATGGATTTTAATTACATTATTGCTCTCATAAAAAAGGAGAGATTCCATTTTGAGTGTTGAAAAGCTGAAAAATTTACAAGCTCTCAAAACGCTCATTTTCAGCTTTGAAATCAGTGCAAACAAAAGAAACCACATTGTGCAATCACAGAACATCATGGATTGGAAGGAACCTGAAAAGGTTCCTAGATCAGATCACACAGGAACATGTCCAGGCAGGTTTTAAATGTCTCCAGAGAAGGAGACTCTACAAACCCCCTGGGCAGCCTGTTCCAGTGCTCACCCTCACCGTGAAGAAGTTCCTTCTCATGTTTATGTGGAAACTCCTGTATTCTAGCTTACACCCAATCTTTTTATGACAACAAAATAATTTGTGGCACACAAGTGGAAATAAAAATCTGCAGTAAATTATCTAGAAAATAGAGGAGTTCTAAATCTGATGGCTGGGTCATTCCTCTTATTTGACACTAAAAGACACCGCTGAGCTACCTGCATACCAATGATTTGCAATGCCAAACTTTTTAGATCAGAGATGATAGCTTGTTTAAGATTCCCCCATTTTGTTGGTCAAGCCATCCATGAATCAAGAGGAGGTGTTTTGAGAGCTGATGCTGGTAAGCAGTAAGGCTGTCACTGAAAAGCTGGCTGAGGAAAAATAATCCTGAGTTGTGTGGTGAAGATGTGATTCATATTGTATGCGTAGAGGAGAAAAATGCATGGAAAGATAAATTTCTTGAAAAATGTGTTCTTTTCAAAAGGACAAGCTTGGATAAACTTTGATTAACTGAAAAATTCACTCAGTAGTAATAACCAGGATGAAGACACGAGGACTTGCGTGTAAAGGAAGATTTAAATTCCTTCTAGTCAATGGATGTAAAACTGTTTAGAATTTATATTGTAGACAAGACGGGTTAAAAAACCTGCAGCCTCCCCTGTCCCAGCTCACACCCACTGCCCCTTGTCCTATCATTAGATGCCCCTGAGCAGAGCCTGGCTCTGTCCTCCTGACACCCACCCTTCACACATTTATCAACATTAATGAAGTCGCCCGTCAGTCTCCATTTCTCCCAGCTAAAGAGACACAGCTCCCTCAGCCTTTCTTCATAAGATAGGTGTTCTACTTCCTTCATGGCTCTGCGCTGGACTCTCTCCAGCAGCAATGTGTCCTTCTTGACCTGAGGGGCCCAGAACTGGACACAATATTCCACATGTGGTCTCACCAGGGCAGAGTAGATCCTTGCTTATATTTCATTCCAAGTTGGGAGTCAGGCTATAGTGGAACTCAGGTCTGAGTAGAATTACGTGTGAAAACATCTCCTTTAAGCATGGTAGTGGTTTTAACTTGGGTTGGTTGTGCTTCTTTAAATGGTTGCACAATCACGCTGTTCTGCTGGAGGCACAGTCAGTGCTGTGACTGCTTGTATCTGCTCTTCAGTGAAAACGTAGCCTTAAAATCTGTCTTTGCTGCATTGTTAATTTCAGTGACAGGAATTCACTTGTTAAGGACTAAGTGGATTCTGCCCTACTTATGGGCAGTGCACTTAACAGGCATGCTCCATCCCAAGCCTAGGTTATACGTTTGCAATGTAGCCTTCAGAAACCTAGATGGAAAGGCTGATTTGCTGCTGCCTGTGGCACAGATTATGTTTCTGTAGCTTTTAAACTGCATCACTGCTCTTCTGTATCTCCTTGATTATATATTCTTAAATAAAAGTAAGTGTGGAGCAAGTGACTGCTTTATACATGCTGTGTCCCAGAATGTAGAGCTGCTATACGCAGAGAACATTTATTCATCGAGGGCCTGCAAGGCCACTGTCTGAGTAGTAATGAAATCTGACTATTCCTGTATGTAGCTGAGGGTACCCTCATACCACCAAGTCTTACAGCTGCTGACCTTGGGAATGTTGTGTTTACAGCAAGTCATAGAAAGGCACCAGAACCAAGAACAGGTGGCTTTGAGCTGTGCGAACAGCCTACAGGGTTTTAAACAGTTCTGATTTATTCAGTGTGACAGTCCCTGTATAATAAGGTTGGACTTGGAGATTGCAAATATGAAGTATCCACATTTTTTGTGAATATGGTAAGAAAAATGGATGAAAGCTTTTCATGTGAGTGTGTAAGTGATTGACGTTCACTCCATCATAGCTTTTGAGGTTTTGAAAAGCACTGCATCTTGTTTCTTCTGCCATTACATGACCTCTCAGCTGACATTGCTCAGAGCCTCCCAACTCTTGAAGCCTTCATCATTTTCTACCTTCTACCATGATGGTCATGTTGTTAGTAATCTCAGATTAATAAGATAAGTACTACTGAAACGGTTCATCAAATTTTCTAGCTTTCCTATCTTTTAGAATCATAGAATCATTCAGGTTGGAAAAGACCCTTGGGATCATTGAGTCCAACCATCATTTTACTGAATTTTGTCAAATTTAGATCCTGATCCTTCAGTCAGTCAAATGAAATGAGAGGAACTAAAAAACAAGCACACAAGTCCACCTACAGAAAGACAAATCTTTACCTTGATCTTAGTCTTGGGTAAGAATCTTTCAAGCTTACCTTTGACCTGATTTGACAGGGGTAAGTCAGACATCTTGCTACAATATCTGTTTTGCTCGTCTCAAACAAGTTTGTTCTTGTCTCCAGAAATCTGCCCATTGCAGTCAAATACTTAGCAACTACAGCTTGAACTTTGGGTTAGTTAGTGGCATTACACGCACAGCTGTAGTCTCAGTATAAGGTAAAGCAGGTTTTAAATGTCTCCATAGAAGGAGACTTCACAACCTCCTTCCAGATGTGGTCTCATCAGGGCAGAGTAGAAGGGGGAAGAGATCTACTAACCACCCCCCTTCTCATCCACCCCAGGATGCCATTGGCCTTCTCGGCCACAAGGGCCCTTTGCTGGCTCATGGCCATCCTGCTCTCCACCAGAACCCCCGGGGTTTCTTTCTCCTATGCTGCTCTCCAACAGATCAGTCCCCAACCTATACTGGTACCTGGGGTTGTTCTTGCCCAGATGCAAGACTCTACACTCACCCTTGTTATAGTTCACTAAATTTCTCATCTCTGTCTTCTATAAACTGCAAGTATACAGTGAGTGTTTGCTGACTTCTATTGCTTGTCAATAGGACTGTATGCTAAGGAAGGCAGAAACTGAAGGAAAATGGCTTTCCATGCAATATTTACTTTTAATTTTATTCCAAGTCCCTGCTACATGACCTTTTATCATGTCTATTCCTTATTCACTAGCAACACTATGTCGCCACCTTTTAAGATCACATCAGCACTAGCAGCACTGTTAGCATCCTTATTCAGCAAAACACACACTCCAAAGTTTCACACATTCCTGCAGCAAGAATAGTTCAAGAATAATCTGCAAAAAATCTCATTCTTCTTGAAATTCTGTCTAACAATATTGTACTTTTGCTGTTATGGAGGTTACAATAATAACATGGAAAATGTGTTTTGGCTTTTATAGGGGTTTTTTGTCTTGATAAACTATGTTCAGGAGCTCCCTGTGCCTGACAAAGTGATGGAATCACATTTATGTTTTATGTAAGAAAGGTGGATGAAAGCAAGCAGAAAAGGAATATGATGCATCTTAAGAGTGAAGCAATCCGGTGATCTAAAAAGATGATTTTTTTTAGGTTAAGAAAACCATTCACATCTCCAATCAAAAGGAAGGAGTAGAAAATGAAGAGAATTTGAACTGCATTGTTTGCTCCAGCGGTATTTTCACCACCTTCCCTATTCATCCATCTTCCTTTTCCATTTAACTTGACTGAGTGGGAGAACTGGCAATAAAAGGCAGTGAAGAAAGGTGGGAGCAGCATTTTTGTTCCCTAGGAACTCAGTATCACTCTTCTACAAATCAGGATGCTGTAGCTCTCTGGGCTCATTCTGCAAATCGAACTACACTGCAGTGCAAATTGTCTTCCTCCATTTGCTTATTTTAAGCTGCAGCTAATTTCTACTGTTTAATAGCCGTGCTAAGATCACTCCATGGAAGCATTAGAATGATAGTCTTTTTCTTAGGATTGTGACTAGAAGTACTTTTAAGGTGAATGTGGAATCTCAGATGCTATGCAAGCACACGTCATGCACACATGAGCACATGCTTATGTGTGAACGCATGCCTAAATGCAGAACCCAATGAACATCTTGCAAGGAAAGCAATATAGGATACTTCTCGTGGCCTTGGGGTCAGGAGCTTAGGGGTGACAAAAATAAACATCTCTGGCATGAATATAAGGCCCATGACAGCATGAGGTAGCTTTATTCCAGTGCACTGAACAAAATTCCGTCATGGAATCACAGAATAACAGAACATTAGGGATTGGAAACGACCTCAAAAGATCATGCAGTCCAATCCTCCTGCCACAGCAGGATCACCTACATCCAGTCACACAGGAACATGGCCAGGCAGGTCATAAACGTCTTCAGAGAAGGAGACTCCACAACCTCCCTGGGCAGCCCTTTCCAGTGCTCCATCACCCTCATCGTGAAGAATTTCCTTCTCATATATACGTGGAACCTCATCTTTTCCTGCCCCTTGTCCTAACATTAGATGCCACTGAGCAGAGCCTGGCTCCATCCTCCCAACACCCACTTTTCACATATTTATCAACATTAATGAGGTCATCCCTCAGCCTTCTTTTTCCAAGCACAAGAGACCCAGCTCCTTCAGCCTTTCCTCATCAGGGAGATGCTCTACTCCCTTCACTATCCCTGTGGCTCTGTGCTGGACTCTCGAGCAATTCTGTGTCCTTCTGGAACTGAGGGGCCCAGATCTAGAAGGAAATGTCTGCCTTGTTTACAGTACTCCCAAACCTCAGCTAACTCCCTTCACAAGTGCCTTGTGCAGTTTGTTTCTCTAAACTACTGGTTTTCTCTCACTTTGCTATGGATTTATACAGTGCTTAGCACAATGCATTGCTGCTGCCCAACTATTTCTATAAGTGAACACTGAATAAACTTAGGAACTGGAGTAGCTTTTAAGTGCTTTAAAGTAAATTAAGTAGCATTCGTCATTGACAAAGTGTTTACTAAGTCCTTTGGGGAAGGGGGTTTGGTTCTTCTCCATTTTCTTCCCTTCAGGTTTTCTCAGCTCAGAGATTCATGAACTGCTTATTGAATTTCAACCTGCAGTTCATGAATCACTTAGATCCTGGCCTGATTAAATAATAACAAGACCATTTCCATAGAAATGGATTCATTATTACGTTAGTTTCAATTTTTTTTTAGATGGCAGTTACAGAAAAAAAATCCTACTCAAAAATACCTTTATGATGGGATACAGATTTGAGGTTTGGAGGGAAGAGGTCCTCTTGCATTACCGTTACCTTATTTCACTGTAGGAGACACCTTGTTCTAAATTGAGATGCTAATTTGTAATTTCTCTTGTCTAGGATAAGTGTTGAGCATCAAACAGAGCACTGGAAGGGGCTGCCCAAGGAGGTTGTGGAGTCTCCTTTTCTGGAGACATTTAAAACCCATCTGGATATGTTCCTGTGCGACTTGGTCTAGGTGATCCTTTTGTGGCAGGGGGACTGGACTGGATGATCTTTCGAAGTCCCTTCCAATTTCTAATGTTCTGTGATCACACACTCTTCAGTAAAAGAGTGACCGCAGTGATATCAAACCTGAATTATAGTTTTCTTCAGGTTACAGAGAAGTTGCATGAGAAGAGCGAAGCAGTATTTTGGTTTTAGAGACATTCTAGGAAGAATAATATTTCAGCCATCATATTATAGAGCTTAATCTCAGCTGTCTATTTGTACTCAAATTTGACTGTCAAAAACTTCAGCTTTTTTTTCAGACACTGTAGTCATCAAGTTCAGTGTGATTCAATACATCTCTTTTTTTCTAGCTCAGTTAAAAAATTCTTTGCATATGTAACTGAAATTAATTGCAGTTTGTTACTTAGCTATAAGTGAATCAATATTTAACAACTTTCCGCTGTATGTTCAAGTCTGTTTTCACAAGGAAAGTGTTATTTTCGAGCACAGAGTTTGAAGAGACATTTTGAAGCTTAAACATTATACAGTTATAAACCTTGTGTACCTACACTATTGAATCTTAGTGTACGATATGCCTCACAAAATATATTTGCATCCCTCTTCTTTTCGGCTTTCAACCCTTGGTAATTTGTGGAGTCACAGGATCACAGAACATTCAGAATTAGAAAAGACCTTGACATATCATCCAGTCCAATCCCCTGTTTCACCTAGACCAAGTCACGGAGGAGCATGTCCAGATGGATTTTAAACGTCTCCAGTGATGGAGACTCCACAAACTCCCCGGGCAGCCCATTCCCCTGCCCTGTCACCCTCACCGTGAAGAAGTTCAAGTTCACCCCTAAACCAGATCTCCCAACACTACATCTAAGTGTCTTTTAAAAAAACTCATCTAGGGATGGAGACTCAACCACCACTTTGGGGTGCCCATTCCAATGCCTGACCACTGTCTCTGTGAAGAATTTCTTCCTGATATCTAATCTAAACCTCCCCTGTTGAATCTTGAAGCCCTTTCCTCTGGTTCTGCCACTATTTTCCCTCCTTTGAGAGAATTGGAGTATTTTGGGGTGATGGTAGAGCTGTCTGTTGGTTGCTGTGGAAGAGACAGGTGCAGATGTAGTTTCATCTTATTTATAATCTGTCTAGCAAATGCAACCTCATTTATTTATAGCCCCTAATACAATAAAGCAAGTCATTTGAAAACAACAAATTATTGGTCTCAAAATGCCTGCCTGCTAAATGTAAGGTTATCTCTTGGTGACTTCTAACCAGAGCCCTCACGCATTTATCAGTGAGAGTACTACTAACAATCAAAGATATCTTTGGATGTGAGGCAAGCTTGGCTTTAACAAAGAAGCTCACATTCAAACTACTTTATTGTTCCAGCGAGACTACTGAAGTGGGAACTCGGTAATTGAACTTTGCGAATTACTACTTCTGTTCTCAATTTGATATAGTTCACAGCATTTTCAAATTGGGGTATTAGAAGGGAGGGGATTTTGTATGTTTTCTAAGGGACTGATTATGGCTGGGACAGAGTTCTTTGTTTGCAGTCATCATTTATGTGGTGGCTGAATCCATAGGTGGATTTATGCAGAAAGACTAGATGTTTACACCATAATCTAAATTATATAGTGCTTTGCTATCAAAACACTACTTTAGTGTGAATCATACTTGTTGGATTCCACCTATTTTCTAATTGCTATGCTAGCAAACTGTACATTTAAGTCTCAGCATGAGAGGGGACAAAAATTAATCTTTCTTCATTGTTTTGTGCTGTTATCTTGCTGTTGACTGGTTTTGCTTTTAAGAATTTCCAGTTTCATTTATTTTTCTTTTCAGAGTTCATGTGAGTAGACACTGTGTAGAGCAATTACTTTGCCTTATTGCTTTGGAGGCTGGAGTTGTCTCCCCCTTGCTGTCCACAAATACGTCCCTTATGACCTGTTAAAAGAAATAGAGACTACATGCATTTCTCTAACAATTCTTTAATTAAGTGTGGATTTTTAAGAGAAAATCTTTGATAGCACACAGTCTTGAAGATGTGCTCTCAAAACACTGAACTCCCAGCCAGATTTTGAAAAGAATCTTAATACTCTAGGAAATGCCTGTGGGGCTCTAAACTGTCATGTCTCACTGGTAATTATGGAATAGAATCACAGAATCATCCAGGTTGGAAAAGACCCCTGGGATCATCAAGTTCAACCATCAACCCTACTCTACAAGTTCACCCCTAAAACTGATCCCCCATAACTATATCTAAGAGACTTTTAAACACATCCAGGGATGGGGACTCAAGCCCCACCCTGAGCAGCTCAGTCCAGGGCCTGACCACTCTCTCCGGGAAGAATTTCATCCTGATGTCTAGTCTAAACCTCCCCTGTTGAAGCTTGAAGTCCTTCCCTCTGCTTCTGTCGCTAATTCCCTCTAAGAGGAGACCAGCATCAACATCTCTACAATGTCCTTTCAGATAGTCGTAGAGAGCGATGAGGTCTCCCTTTAGCCTCCTCTTCCTCAAACTAAACAGCCCCAACTCTTTCAGTCTCTTCTCATGAGATTTACTCTCCAGACCCTTAACCAGCTTCGTTGCCCTCCTCTGTATTCGCTCCAGCACCTTGATGTCTCCCTTGTCCTGAGGTTCCCAAAACGAGACTCTGTACTCAAGGGGCAGCCTCTCCAGTGCTGAGTACAGGGGGACAATCACCTCCCTAATCCTGCTGGACACACATTAAGGTCTTCCTTAGCCTCCTCTTCCTCAGACTAAACAGCCTCAACTCTCTCCGTCTCTCCTCATAAAATTTATTCTCCAGGCCCTTTTATTTATTTACCTGACTTTGCAGTTTTCAAAGTCACCTAATGTTCATGTAGCAGCAGCAGCATGAACTCAAAATACTTTTGTACCCTTGCACACCAGGGCTAGAGTGGAAGTCCATTTAGCTGCAGTATACTTGAATCATATGGTTTTCAATAAATAAAGAGGGGAAAAAAGTTGCCTGTTTTGGGTGCCACTGGAATTCAGGAAGAAGATAAGCTCTAATTTTTCCAAAGGTCTGTTTAGTAAGTATTCATATAATTATTGTGAAAACCTGTAAACAACTTGGGGAAAATGCTTGACATTTTTCCTGCTTATTTCCAGTATTGTTAGGTGTTTTTAAACTAAATTGGTTAATTTTCTAGCCAGAATATAATTTGTTGTGCACCGTTCCAGATTGCAAGGCTGTTTTGTTATTGCAGGTGTACTGAAAGCAAGACAGTCCATGACTAAACAAGAATAATCAGCCCAATTTCCTTCTGTCATTCCATTTTGTCTAGGCTGGATACTCCTTGCTTTTGGTTGAAGGAAGCTCTAGATAACAAAGGAATATGACTAGAAGATCTTTTGAGGTCCCTTCCAGTCCCTAATGTTCTATGATACTGTGTGAGTCTATGATTATCTCAACGAGGGTGATTTACTCTACTGTGTTTTTCGTGGCCAATGCAGCATCCCATTTTTACATCACGAAGATCTGATGTTGTATAGCAGTCTATTAAGACTGACAACAGTGGTTGACTAGCGTCAAGTGAGTGGATACAAACAAGGAAAGATGAAGATTCTAAGAAAAAGGAAGTGACTGAATCTAGGTGATCCTGCTATGAAGGGGAGATTGGACTAGGTGATCTTTTGAGGTCTCTTTCAATCCCAAATGTTCTGTGACTCTGTGATTCTGTCAAGTTTCACACAGATCCCAAGCTAAAGTCTGGAGATCCTTTCCTGGTATCACTTAGTATCCTGGGAAAGCTTCCATGGGTGTATTCCTTGTCTCCAAGTCTTATTCCTCTGCTCTGCCTCCAGAGCTAGGCTGTCCTTGGCCAGTGCCACTGCAGCTGCCTGACTGAAAATGTTCTTTCTTTGCTTCTATCAGCTTTGTAACTGAAAAAGCCTGTCCAGAAACAGAATCACAGAATCAGAGAACATCAGAGACCGGAAGGGGACCTCACCGCCACAGCAGGATCACCTAGATCAAATTGCACAGGAACATGGCCAGGCGGGTTTTAAACATCTCCAGAGAAGGAGACTCCACAACCTCCCCAGGCAGCCCTTTCCAATGGTCTGTCACCCTCACCACAAACCACAGTTATCCTTGAGAATTAGTTCACATTTTACCAGTACAATATAAACAGTAATATGTGAAACAAAACTCTATATAATTCTTATTAGTACTGCTAATTAGAAAAAAAATACTTTGTTTGCTGAAAGGAATCCAAGTGTCTAGCAATGTTTGAATTAAACACCGAGTACATTTTCAGTGGGGATATTATTCCTGATCAGTGAAAGTGAAGTACTTCAGTGAATTATTTCTATAACATATTCTCAGGAAATATTTACTTCAGGTACAAAACACCTGTGAACTGCACCTCTCCAAACAATTAGGATGTTTAGTCACACAACAGTTACAAACAAGTAGCAAGATCGTGACAAGACTAATGGAGAAGTCTTTATAAAAACTACTGCTCTACTGCTTAAAAGGAAGGAAATTATAGCAAGGGTTGCGAAGAAGAAAATTACACGTTGTCACCATTTATTTTACACAGGAGGAAAGTTGTGTTTTTCCATGCTAGTGTGGCCACAAATTCAAAGAGAAAAGCCACATACTGGAATTCCTAATAAAGTAAATTCACATCGAAGCTTGAAGGAAAAGTCTGACATGCTTAAACACTATAATGAACTTCCATTTCTTTGTGACTTTAGCAATCCTGACACTTAACATTTCTGCTTTTATATAGGACGTCGGATTCTAATGATAGGACAGGGGGCAATGGGTGTGAGCTGGAACGCAAAAGGTTCTACATCAATATGAGAAGGAAGTTCTTCACAGTGAGGGTGACAGAGCACTGGAAGGAGTTGCCAAGGAGGGTTGTGGAGTCTCCTTCTCTGGAGACGTTTAAAACCCACCTGGACATGTTCCTGTGTGACTGGATCTACGTGATCCTACTGTGGCAGGGTGATTAGACTGCACGATCTTTCAAGGTCCCTTCCAATCCCTTCCATTCTGTGATACTGAAGCTCTGTCTCTGGAAAAGTACTGTCAGAAAAGCAAAGCAAAACGTTCACACATTTATGTTAGATGTTTAAGATGTCTTAAAAAAAACCTGCGTGTTGCTGCACTTGCTGTGCTTGTCTTTACATGTAGAGCCACACAGGCCTTTTCTAAAGTCATAAATTACACACTTTAATTAAAATCTGTTTAAAAATCATTTCCGTTAACTCAGTGACTCTGAATTCACTGACGCAGATCTAGCAGGGGGAAAAAAAACAGGTTTAAGCTGATTAAAGAGACTGAATAAAGACTGAATATAACCTTTTTTTTCTGTAGTCTGAGCAAATGCAAATAGTCTGAATTTATTAAAGAGAAATGTGAGGCTAACTCCATAGACATTTATTTTTCAAAGAGAGGGAGGATAAGCAGATCTTGCTGGGACAGTTTGCTCAGTCTTGCTCCTGTTTGCATCCTACATCCCTTAAGGTCATTTGCTCTTGTGAGCATTAAATTCAGAAACAATTTTTTTGAATTTCCATTTCAATATCTCATGAATCACTTTCACTTAACAAGTGACGCAGCTTAGAATTGCATGAAATTGCTTCCAAAAAGGAGAGAACTTGGCAGGTATTAACTTATTTAGAATTCCTCAAATCCTTCAGAAGAACCACTCAAATCTCAGAAGTTCTGCTCAGCATCATGTCATGAGCTGGGATCACAGAACCACAGAACATGAGGGATTGGAAGGGACCTCGAAAGACCATTTAGTCTATTTAATCCCCCTGCCACAGCAGGATCACTTAGATCAAGTCACACAAGAACATGTCCAGGCAGGTTTTATAAATCTCCAGAGGAGACTCCACAACCCCGCTGGGCTGTAATTCATCAGGTTCCCGGGACAGGATGGCTGTTGTGCTCAGGTACAGCAACATGTGTTCACTCTCTAAACAAAGATGACAGTGAAGAAGAAGCAGAAAACGCAAAACAGGAAGATCCAACCAGTAGTACCAATTCACAGAGAGTCCTATTTGTCAATGCTGAAATTAAGGGAGAACTTGGAATTCTAAGCCAAATACTAAAAGTTGCCACAGCAACTTTCCAGTGCCTCAGGCAAGAAACCTGCTAAACTTCAAAACACATCAGGCAGCAATGAATCAAACTCTCCATTATTATCAGGCCAACAGAGTGGGTTTTTTCAAGACCATCCTGAGCAGGGACAATTGGTAACTCTGACCTAAACTTGTCAAATGTTCAGCTGCTATTTGTTAATCTCAAGATTTCTTTTTATGATGGCATTAAAACCAACTGGGACATGTTCCTGTGCGTCTTGATCTAGGGGATCCTGCTGTGGTGGGGGATTGGACTAGATGATCTTTAGAGGTCCCTTCCAGTGCCTAATGTTGTGTGATTCTCTAATGGATACCAAATTACTAGTAACATACATTGCTTCTGGTTAGGGTTTAGGGGTGAACTTGTAGAGTAGGGTTGATGGTTGGACTCTATGATCTCAAGGGTCTTTTCCAACCTGAATGATTTTATGATTCTATGGTTCCTCCTTTCAATGATGTTTCATTACACATGTTAAAGCTTTATAAGCATAGAGGGCAAAAGTTGTTGCCACGCTTTGTTTTGCTTTTCATTATCAAAATAAATTTGTGATGGCTCTTCAAATTTGTGAAGCACTGTCGGTTCCAGGGGTCTAAATGTATTAAGCTGTCTTCTTGGGAGAAAACTGACTGACATTTATTTCAAACTCCTACTCTAAAACTCATGGTTAACAAGGTCAAAAAGCTTTGGGTGAATTATAGGACAGGAATTCTTAAGATGATTTGCGGCGGGGATTTATTATAAAGCCAAAATTGTATTGTCAGGAGGAAACAGACATGTAGTGAATATGAGCGAAAAACAGCCCATCCACTTTGCATGCTGTCAAGTGCTAAAGGCAGGAGTGATTCACAACTGTGCAAATGTGCAGTTCTGAAACTGTAGGAATTGTTTCCTCTTGTGTCAACCTTTGAGAAGAAATAACTTGGCTCCTTCTCTGGAGACTTTTAAAACCCACCTGCGTGACTTGGTCTAGGTGGTCCTGCTGTGTCAGGGAGATTGGACTATATGATCTTTTGAGATCAGTTCCAATCCCTAATGTTCTGTGATTCCACAACCTCAATATTGTTTATAACTATGGAAAGGGTGGGAGTTAGAAGGACAGAGCCAGGCTCTGCTCAGGGACATCTAATGATAAGAGCTGGATCTAGGTGATCCTGCTGTGGCAGGGGGACTGGACTAGATGATCGTTCAAGGTCTCTTCCAATCCCTAATGTTCTGTGGTTCTGTGATATTACTTAAGTGTGGAAGTAGGTTTTTTCCCCTCTCTAGGATAGGAAATATTACCCTACACTCAATTTGTAATGAATAACTGTGGCACACAAGAATAAAGATCTGGAATTGGATCATTCCATGCATTTTAAACTTGTCCACAAAGGATTCCCTTGCTGAGATGTCCTTTGCTCTCTTCCGAGCAATAGAGATTCCACAGACATTTTTTTGCTGCTTCTTACATTCTACAGGTGTAGTGGGTGGTTGTCTTCTGTGTAACTACAAACTCCCCTTGAAAAGCTGCTGCAATATGCATCAGGAGGAGTCAAGAGAATGCACCAAGAGGCTAGAGGACAGAATGAAAATGCAAGGTTGGATGAAAAGCGGATCCTGAACTCTCAAAAAAGAAACACTGAGAAAGCTACACAGAGGCTTCTCGTATCTGTAGCCCTTTCAGATCTTTGACTTCATGAAATGTGTGTCATACAGATAAATATGATCCCGGGTCCAAGCATGTTCCCTGCTTCTCTGTGTTGTTCTACTATTGCTAAATAATTCAGTAATTCAGCTGAAACACTTCCCAGAATACAGAAAAGCAAACTCTGCTTCACTATTTTACCAAAGCCCTGAAGAAAGAATTCAGGAAGCGAGAATCCCAGGGTCCCGATTCTGCCAGTGCAGGCAAGGAGAGACAGAAGTGGTTGAATCACCCCATTTAAAAAAATCTATATCTAATTAGTGAATCTGTGCAACAGCCCTGGAAGGTAGAGAAATGTTGCTGCTCTGGTGTACAGGAAGCTGGGATGGAAGGGGACAAATCTTGTTCCTCTATAGAACATGCAAGCAACTTAAGGCAAATTAGGCAGTAATATGATGCGACTGCATGGTACAAAGTACAACTGATGTCCCTGCTATTTACAGTTCCAGTTTGCCTGCTACAGAACACTTATATTAATTGTTTAAGCCAGTGCTTTACAATGTTGTTAAATTTCACATCCACAACTTTTTTTTCCTCAGAATGCATGATGAGAGATACTCTGAAAACCTGCTAACAGGGAGTGGAATATCTCCCTTATGAGGAAAGGCTGAGGGAGCTGGGTCTCTTTAGCTTGGAGAAAAGGAGACTGAGAGGTGACCCCATTCATGCTGATCACTATGGGAAGGGTGGGTATCTGGAGGATGGAGCCAGGCTCTACTCAGTGTCATCTAATGATACGACAAGGGGCAATGAGTGTGAGCTGGAACAGCAGGTCCCACATCAATATGAGAAGGAGCTTCTTCACAGTGAACATGACAGAGCACTAGAACGGGCTGCCCAGAGAGGTTGTGGAGTCTCCTTCTCTGGAGACATTTAAAATCCACCTGTACATGTTCCTATGCGACTTGATCTAGGTGATCCTGCTGTGGCAGGGATACTGGACTGCATGATCTTTTAAGGTCCCTTCTAACACCTAATGTTCTGTGACTTTGTAACAGCTGGGTTCTTTTCAACTCTCATAGCAAAGTGAGGAAATTTATCCTCTCATGAGAAAGTCTCTGAATTTCTGATAAATAGGAATCCAGCCTCTCCTAACTCTTGAGTAGCAAGATGTTAAGAAAAACTATACCATTTATACAGAATCACGGAGTCATTCAGGTTGGAAGAGACCCCTGGGATCACTGAGTCCAACCATCAACCCTACTCTACAAGTTCACCCCCAAACTAGATCCCCCAACACTACATCAAAGCAACTTTTAAACACATCCAGGGATGGGGTCTCAACCACCACCCTGGGCAGCCCAGTCCAGTTATATGCAGCATAACAGACTAATTGAGGTACAGATAGAAGTATATCAAAACATATACTGGATTTTCTTCTCCCAAAGCTCCATTCTTTTACACCAGTAATGTTTACTGGGGGAGTGAGGGAAGGAAGGGCCACGGGTTGGTTGTGGAGTCTCCTTCTGTGGAGACATTTAAAGAGCCTGGACATGTTCCTATGCAACTTGATCTAGGGGATCCTGCTGTCAAGGGGGATTGGACTAGATGATCTTTTGGGATCCCTTCCAAACCCTAATGTTCTGTGACATTTTATAGCTACTGGTAGAGCAGAAAATAAAAACATTCAATGAAATGTGAAACATGCAGAAAAATTGTTGTGCTCTGAGTAAAACTGCACTCATCAGTCTCTAGACTGATTCACATGTAGCTTATTGAGCTTAGACATATATAATAACAAGTAAAACAGTGTTATGCATATTGTGTGCTTCTGCATAGGTGTGATTCTGTAAGAACAAGGATGGTCTGCTCTTAAGATGCTGCTGCTGCTCTGTGTTTCATCTGAGAACAGTGTGCTTCTTGTCACTGCTTAAAGCAGTCAGAACTCGTGAATCCTTTGCACTCTGCTTTCATTATTTAGCAAAAAGAACTTTGAATTTTTTTTTCTCTGAGTGGACAGGACATCACTTGAATATATCCAGAAGAGCCACACTGATTTTTAACATCTTGAAGGAACTTATTACCCAAATAAAGTGGAGTTTGGAGCTTCCATATTGAGAAGTTAAAAGAAAGACTTTTTCAAATTGATGCATGCTTGGGAATTCTAATGAGCAGTTTTGGACATATGTCTAACCAGCAGTGTAGAATGCTTGTGAGCAGGCATCTTCCCCAGGCTGTGTCTGCCAAACAGCAGCTAGCAATTTTATTTTAATAGTAACAATTGTAATAAAAATTGTATTTAAATTCTATTGTAATCACAAAAGATTCTTCCTCTGTACCTGCCTTTCAATTTTGAATGTTTTCTTTAATATATTTTAAAAAATCAACATATTATTAGTATAGTATACATATATTACTCAATATATGTACATAAATACACATCTGTTACTAAATAAAATATTTTATATATTACTAAATATAATTAAAATAATATGAATTAATTACACTTCTTAAAACTGTACAGAATTCCATTTATCACAGAATCATGGAATCACAGAATACTACAGATTGGAAAAAATGTCCCTTCCAAGATCATCTAGTCCAATCCCCCTGCCAGAGCAGAATCCCCTAGATCAAGTAACACAGGAACATGACCAGGCGAGTTTTAAACTTTTCTCTAAGCTAAAGAGACCTAGCTCCCTCAGCCTTTCCTCACTGGGGCGATGGTCCACTCTCTTCATCATCTTTGTGGCTCTGAGCTGGACTCTGTCCAGCAGCTATGTGTCCTTCTTGAACTGAGTGGCCCAGAACTGAACACAATATTCCAGATGCGGTCTCACCAGGGCAGAGTAGGGGCGGAGGAGAACCTCTCTCAATCTGCTAACCACCTTTGTGCTAGTCTCTTTAAAACCAAAAGAAAAATTCCTTCTGTCATCATCCCATCACTTTTTAAAAGAGAACTGATAGGGTTAAATATTCTGCTTCTCCAACTCCTGATGGAGAACTGAACTTTTGCACTGCCAGATAACCACTCATCTTCATTGAAGATAAGCATAGTATTCTAACAATTTAACAGATTGTGATTAGGAACAGTTGCATCTGCTGAAGCTGCAGCCCACATAATACACAATATTTTATTAGATTCCTGTCTTCTAGAATGATACCTTCTTATTTGAGAACTGCTGTGTCAGTGTTTAGCTGTGAGAGGGTACCAGTTACATCTACATCCGTATCAAGGCTTCCTACCTAAATTCATCACTTTTGCAGCATAGTTCTCTGGGTTACTCAAGAAAAGAAAGGATGAGAGCAAGAAATTACAAGGTAGGAAAGTATTGCTAT
Organism: Rhinopomastus cyanomelas; assembly: GCA_013400115.1. NCBI lineage: Eukaryota > Metazoa > Chordata > Aves > Bucerotiformes > Rhinopomastidae > Rhinopomastus > Rhinopomastus cyanomelas. Next base: position 79,392 of record VXBP01005367.1, on the reverse strand, counting down.
TGAATTAGTAAATCCCATAAGGTTTCACTGGAATTACTATTTTAAAACCCACTTTTAAGCTCTGTGATCCAATAACATTGTTACTAATGTTGGTCTATTTCCTAGCCATCATCATTTTTCAAATAGCTAATTCTGAATTTCAAAGGATCAGATGGGGATGTGCTTGTTTTGGGCATTCATGATGATTAATGCTAAAGCAAAGAGACTAAAGGTTTTAAACCATAAGAACCTAAAATGATATTTAGGAACAACAGAAAGTTCAGATTTCACCCCTTCCAAAGGTCAAACGGGAACAAATGAAAAAACCAAGAAAGACAAGGCCCTGAACTTTTATTAAAGCGTAAGACCTTGCCTTTGTGTCGTGTCTTTGCTCTGAGCGCTGTACAAACAGTAATAACATTAAAAGTTCTACAATCACAGAATCATTCAGGTTGGAAGAGCTCTCAAAGATCACCCAGTCCAACCATCACCCCAACCCCACTCAGCCCGCTAAACCCTGTCCCCCAGGGCCACAGCTACTCGATGTTTGAACCACTCCAGGGACAATGACTCCCCCGTTCCCTGGGCAGCTCGTTCCTTCGAGTCTCCATTTTACAGATAGAAGAAACTGAGGAGTAGAAGAAGTTATGGGATAAACTTTCAGCAGTGCTGCTTAGATCAATCTTAGAAAGCGCCACTTAGTTTACAGTCTTACAGAACAGCCCAAATTCCGGATATATTTACAGAACAGATGGATAATCCAGTGCTAATAGAGCCATAGCTGAAGCTTCTGAAGATGCACCCGTAAAAATTAACTGTCTTACTCACAGTTATACACAGACAGCCAAAGTGGCACTAAAAGCTCTATTTGAATTTTTACCACATATTTTACACATCGCAATGATTCAGCAGACAGCAAGCAGTGGAATCAGAAATGTGCCCTTTGAAAATATAAAGATGAGATCAGCTTACAGTTGGGCTTTAGTTTTTAGAGTAAAACCCCAATCTTATCATGTAGTGTTATGGAGTGTTGTGAATGATTAGTCTCTTTGAAGCCAGGTCAGTCCAGACTTATCTAGACAGTGGGGGAGTCCACAAAGCCATACTGGGCTGCCCAGGGTGGTAGTTGAGTCCTCATCCCTGGGTGAGTTTAAAAGTCGCTTAGATGTAGCGTTGGAGGATCTGGTTTAGGGGTGACCTTGCAGAGTAGGGTTGATGGTTGGACTCAATGATCCCAAGGGTCTTTTCCAATTTGAATGATTCTGTGTTTTTTCGCTTGCACTCTGTAAAATGTTGGTGCTCATTAACTGGTACACAGAGCTCTCTTACACATATCTTTCAAATCTAGTTCACAGTTGCTTTTTCTGTTGCTGGAAAATCCCCATATGTCTGTACTGCGTGACAGAACCTTGTGTAGGTACACTACAGCTACACCAGAGTATTTAGGTCCAACAGTATGAACATAAGAAACACTCAGCGCATGAGACCTGTGGTCTGTCTAGCCCTCTGTTCTGTCTGGCACTGGGAAAAGGGTATTAGGAAGAGAGTGCAACTCTAGCCCTTTCTTTTGGTTGTCTGGAAAAATAAATCTCCATCTCCCTTACCATGAAGAATTTCCTTCTCATACTGATGTGGAACCTCCTCTGTTCCAGCCATTGGCCTTCTTGGCCACGAAAGCCCATTGTTGGCTCATGGTCATCTTGCTGGCCACCAGGTCCCTTTCATCCAAGTAGTCAGGATATTATCTTGATATTCAAAAGTCACACATACTTCCACTCCTCTGCCACCAACTTCTGTGTGACTATGAGCATGCTACTCAGGTCACACATTTTACTAGCAAAATCCCATCAGAATAAAGTCTTCACCTTTTTAAAACTTATCCTCATTTTCCTTAGGCCTACAATCTGCGTCTGTAATGGAAGCATAGTATTGCTTTGTGTATCATCCCAAATCATGGAGGATTCAGGGTACCTTCACGTCACTTGATTTCAGAGGTAAATGTTTAGACCTGTGAATGATCCAAACACCTTTCTTGTCAACCAGAATAGTAGGGTAACCTCAGCAACTGAGTTGTCTGACCTATTTTGGAGTATATTTATGCTGTTATACAACCAAGGTTACTGGTTTGCAGTGTCACAGAGTCAGAGTCCTGTGATTAGGACATTGGGGATTGGAAGGGACCTTGAAAGATCATCTAGTCCAATCCCCTTGTCCCATGCCCTAGCAGGATAACCTAGATCAAGTCACACAGAAACATATCCAGGCTTGTTTTCCTGATCGTCTACTTTGTTAAAGAAGGACTCCTTGGGCCTCTTTGAAGTGAATCCAAGAGACAAAGTCTGAGTGTGGCTCTGATAGCTTGTTACTGACCTTACTTTTCAAAGGCAATGGGTATGACATTTTGCCACATGTGGCACATTGTCTTTCTAGAGATCTGCAAACCACCCCAAAACTTGTCCTGTCAAGTCCTGTCCTTCCCTTAACCTTCTGGCTGGCCTCAGAGCATGCAGCATATACTCCCACTGTCAGTCTATAAATACGCAGCTTTATGAGCCACTTTTCAGACACTTTGAAGCAGAAGACACAAATATATATAGCTACAGACATATGCCTTGGAATTGCAACCAGGGTGGCAGCGGAGCCCTGAGCCAAGTTGTCTGCAGTGCAGAAGAAAACAGCTGACACCAGAGGAGGCTACTCAAAGACACAGGGACACGAATCACTCCTGGGTTTTGCCAGAGAGCTTATTTCTGGCAAATGATTTGTTCAGTATCTCAACTTGGGCATGGTCAAGTGCTTCGTGAACTTCTTCACAATGAGGATGACACAGCACTGGAACAGGCTGCCCTAGGAGATTGTAGAGTCTCCTTCTCCAGAGACACTTAAAACCTGCTTGGACATGTTCCTGTGCAACTTGGTCTAGGGGATCTTGCTGTGGTGGGGGATTGAACTGGATGATCTTTTGAGGTCCCTTCCAATCCCTAATGTTCTGAGATTCTGTGTGTAGGAAAAACTTTAAAATGCCAGGTAAGCCAAAGTGCCATTGGCACATATGTTCCTAAAGCACAAGCTTTAATGTAATTCATCTGTTTACTGAAGTCCTTTTCCCCCAAAGCTCTCGTTCACTAGAGTGTAATCATTTTGATCTCTTCATACTGTCGCCGTTTCTCGGTGAAGCTTGAAAATATCACAAGGCTAAATGAGATCTTAGTCTACCTTAAAATAGACTCAAGCACTTCTAAGACAAATGGAGTTTAATATGGAGTAGAAAAAGGTCTCTCTGGAAAAAATTCTTGGACCTCTGCCGAAGCCACTGTGAAGTTTTCCATTTCTCCACTAACTCAATATTCAAGTGCTAAACTGAAAATTACTCTCGCTCTTCCACACAAGGACTACTTAAAAATGGAAATGACTGAATTGCCAGGCAATAATTTCTCTCAGGGGGTCTGCTTACTCCTTTCTTTTCTCCTATTAATACCATCCTTCAAGTGTTGTGTTTCTTTAAAGCTGTTTATCCTCCACTGTTGGATTTCTGTGCTCTGTCTGCCAGACAAAAATTTTCCAAAGTAGGTGAATCACAGAATCATACAGGTTGGAAAAGATCCTTGGGATCATCAAGTCCAGCCATCAACCCTACTCTACAATTCATCCCTAAATCACATCCCCTTCCAAAATGGATGTCTGTCTTAGCTGGCAAACCAGACACCTACAGCATTAGTACCAAATCAGGTAAATTGATGTGGTATGGGAGAGAATACTCCGTACCACAGAATAAGCGCAACATAATTTTTTCATAACCAGGATAAATAGTTGATTATTCCCCAGCTCACAGGCAATATTTCACCCTCAACATCTATTTTGAACTAAGTAGGGCCCTACTGAGATAATAATCTTTTGACTACTGCTTAACCCCTTCATCCACATAACACCTTGAACTTCCATTTTAGTTTCCATTTAGCTAATGGAAATGTATTTACCTATACATCTATGCACAACACAGAATCACAGAATCACTCAGGTTGGAAAAGACACCCAAGAGTCAAAACATCAACCACACTCTACAAATTCATCCCTAATCCAGATCCCCCATAACTGTATATAAGAGAACTTACAAACACATCCCGGTATGGGGACTTGACCACCACCCTGGACAGCCCAGTCCAGCGCCTGACAACTCTCTCTGAAACACCAAGCAGCCAAATCGTGTTTCCATGTATAGGTTGTCAGGACTTGCTACAACAGTGCAAAGTAGTTTCTTAAGCCATGTGACTCACATGAAGATAACTCTATCACTTACATTCTGTGAGTCTGTGATTCTTAGTTATATACTGAAATTCTAAAACTGTTGAAAGGAGAAAGGACAATTCACAGAATCTCACAACATCACAGAATCAGAGAACATTAGGGATTGGAAAGGACCTTGAAAGATCATCGAGCCCAACCCCCTGCCACAGCAAGGCCACCTAGATCATGTCCCACAGGAACATATACGGGCAAGTTGCTACAGATACACAACAGCACCTACACCGCAAAGGAAACAGGTTGGAAAACGGGTCACCACCCAGCGCAAAATACAGACCAAAGCCGTGTTTCCTTTCCCCAACAACAAAGCCATACAAG
>VXBP01005367.1:0-74711 GCA_013400115.1 Rhinopomastus cyanomelas | reverse complement strand
CTACAGGAGTCTTAAACACCCTCAGGGATGGTCATTCAGCCACCTCCCTGGGCAGTCTGTTCCGAGGCCTGATGGCCCTTTCAATGGAGAAGTTTTTCCCAGTGTCCAGTCTTCCCCTGCTGCAATTTGTGGCCATTTCCTCTTTTCTACTATTCCTTATGGCTATTATATCTGGAGTCACAGAACATCAGGGATTGGAAAGATTATCCAGTCCAATCCCCCTGCCACATCAGGACCACCCACAGGAACATACCCAGGCAGGTTGCTACAGATACACAACAGCAATTTGTGGCCATTTCCTCTTTTCTACTATTCCTTATGGCTATTATATCTGGAGTCACAGAACATCAGGGATTGGAAAGATTATCCAGTCCAATCCCCCTGCCACATCAGGACCACCCACAGGAACATACCCAGGCAGGTTGCTACAGATACACAACAGCAATTTGTGGCCATTTCCTCTTTTCTACTATTCCTTATGGCTATTATATCTGGAGTCACAGAACATCAGGGATTGGAAAGATTATCCAGTCCAATCCCCCTGCCACATCAGGACCACCCACAGGAACATACCCAGGCAGGTTGCTACAGATACACAACAGCAATTTGTGGCCATTTCCTCTTTTCTACTATTCCTTATGGCTATTATATCTGGAGTCACAGAACATCAGGGATTGGAAAGATTATCCAGTCCAATCCCCCTGCCACATCAGGACCACCCACAGGAACATACCCAGGCAGGTTGCTACAGATACACAACAGCAATTTGTGGCCATTTCCTCTTTTCTAATATTCCTTATTGATATTATATCTGGAGAAACGGGGTCACAGAATCACAGAACATTAGGGGTTGGAGGGCTGATGGTTGTACTTGATGATCCCAAGGGTCTTTTCCAACCGGAATGATTCTATGACTCTTTGTAGCATTTATTTATTCTGTTTGGGTCAGTATGATGCATTTTTTCCTCAGAGAGAAAAAGAAGTTGTAAACTAATATGCAGAGCCATTCTGGGACGGTCTTTTGTACATTCTTGACAGAGAAAGCTCTACAGTCATTTACTTTCTGTTTCATTCATATGTGGTGATTTTAAAGCTGTAACATGAAAACATCAGTAAGGATTGTTGGGATAAAATTGGCAATAAGTGATAGGACAATGGGAATGGGTGTGAGCTGGAACATAGGGGCTTCCGTATAAATATGAGAAGGAACTTCTTCACAGTTAGGGTGACGGAGCACTGAGCGGGCTGTCCAGGGAGGTTGTGGAGTTTCCTTCTCTGGAGACATTTCAAACCTTGCCTGCACATGTTCCTGTGCAACTTGATTTAGGTGATCCTGCTGTGGCAGTGGGATTGGACTAGATGGTCCTTTCCAATCCCTAATGTTCTGTGATTCTGTTACTCTATAGAAAGTGCTGAGTGTTAGGAATATGTGTGTCTTTTTTCTGCTGTCCCAGGTAAACACTTGGCACTGGTCTCCCCTGAGGGTTTAGTAGGACTGGCCTCATTCTTTATTTAGAAACAATGGTTAGATAAACAGCAGGTAACACCAGTGTCTTGATATACAGTTAATTACACTAAAAAAAGGCTGAGTCACACATAGAATTTGTGTTTAGCCTTGGATTTCTATGAGCTCGGTTCAGATAGTCTGACACAAGCATCGCTGTTAGTACAGCTGAGTTCACGGAGCGTGTCCTCAACAGAGACTTTGATATGGCAAGTAAATTAAAATTGATTTTGTAATGGGAATGTCTTGTATTTCATCCTTAGTTAAAAATCTCACTTCAAGCTAAATGTCTGGGGTCTAACAAGTCGAGGAAATCCAATCATTTATATGTGATGGCAGGCTAGATCATAATGAAGAACTACACAGACAGAAAGTATCGATAGCGATATTAACAGAAAAGTATTACACACCACATACTGTTCTTTCCTTTGCAGTTGTGCCATTGCTAGGCAACTGCAACTGGATGAATAATAGATTTCAGATGTCTATCTATACACTTGCATTAGGCTTCATTTGGAGGATCATGAAAGCGATTTGTGAAAAACAATCATTACGTTTCTGCTGAGGGTCCAATATGTCTTTATGGCCAATAAGGGCAAGAAAATAGATGATTTCCAATATGGACAAGTTTTCTTGCTGAGCACCACAGTGTACAGATGTTTTAAAAGAGCCTTCTGTTTAGTAAAGGAGCATTTTATAACATGCTCTGCACGCATTTTAGACCATGTATCTGTGTCCCCTTGTCTGGAGACGTTTAAAACCCACATGGATAGAATCATAGAATCACTACAGATTGAAAGGGACCTCGAAAGATCATCTAGTCCAATCCACCTGCAACAGCAGGATCACCTAAACCAAGTCATGTTTTTTTAATTTGAATGAGAGGAGTCTGGCCTCAGGGTCTTCTCTGAGGAAGAGATTAACAGCTTTTCTTGAGTGACATTCCCATTATTTAGTAACATTTAGTAACCATGTGAAAAAACAAATCATCTACTCACCCTAGAGTCCCCACATTCCATGATAGAATAATTTTGGATTTCATATGTTCCTGTAGCTCCAGATATAATAGCCATAAGGAATAGTAGAAAACAGGAAATGGCCACAAATTGCACCAGGGGAAGACTGAATATGAGGAAAACCTTCTCCATTGAAAGGGCCATCAGGCCTCGGAACAGACTGCCCAGGGAGGTGGCTGAAAGACCGACCATCCCTGAGCGTGTAGCTGTAGAGCTTAGGGGCAGAGAGCGGCAGTGCCCTTGGCAGGGCTGGGTTCACGGCTGCACTCGAGGGTCTCTCGCAGCCTGAGCGATGCCGGGGCTCAGACAGGTGCGGGGCGGGCGGGGCTGCTCCCGCGCGCCGCTCCCCGAGGCAGCGCGTGCAGCCCCTCAGGGACCCGCCGGGGTTTTCCCGCTCTTCTCCTCCTCGCGCGCCCGGCGCCTCAGGCGAACCCCTGCTCCTGCCGCGGCCCCTGGGGACGGGAACAGAGCGTCTGTCCGTCCTGTGCCTGTGTCTGCTGGAGCGGTGTCAGCTGTGCGCTGTGGCGCGGCAGCAGAGGTCACCCACCTCCCGGGCACGCAGCCGGGGTGTCTCTGGGTCTGCTGCCGTCGAGGGCCGTCAGCAAGGTACTGTAGAGCGTTAGTGCTTTTGCCTAAGTCTGAACTTCGCACACAGAGTCTTTAATGTTTTGTGAGTTGAGCGCTTTCAGAGCAAATGGGAACCCCGGGACGTGTGTTGCCTCGTTAGCCTGCGCTTGGCTGTGAAGCCGGGCCAGTGCGAGGGGCGCAGGGGGCAGCGCAGCTCCTTGTTGGCTTCTACAGCCGGTGTTGAAGGTTTTCTTCAGTGGGTTGAGTATCTCACCCACCCGCCTTTGTCTCCTTGTACTCTGTTTGCCACACCACACCGTATTGCTGGGACCCTGTTACCTTATCTCATTCAGACACCCTTCTGCAGAGTCTGCTGGCACATCATGCTGTGTGTCTGGCTTCAGTGACTGTGATCGCTGTCCCTCTTGAATCGTAGAATCATAACTTGTATGGCTTTGTTGTTGGGGAAAGGAAACACGGCTTTGGTCTGTATTTTGCGCTGGGTGGTGACCCGTTTTCCAACCTGTTTCCTTTGCGGTGTAGGTGCTGTTGTGCATCTGTAGCAACTTGCCCGTATATGTTCCTGTGGGACATGATCTAGGTGGCCTTGCTGTGGCAGGGGGTTGGACTCGATGATCTTTCAAGGTCCTTTTCAGTCCCTAATGTTCTGTGATTCTGTGAAAGGACATTGTAGATATGGTGGTGCTGGTCTCTTCTTATAGGTAATTAGTGACAGAACTAGAGGGAAGGGCTTCACGCTTCAGCAGGGGAGGTTTAGACTTGACATGTGGAAGAGGTTCTTCATGGAGAGAGTGGTCAGGTGCTGGAATGGGCTGCCCCAGGTGGTGGCTGAGTCCTTATCCCTGGATGTGTTTAAAAGTCACTTAGATGTAGTGTTGGTGTATCTGGTTTAAGGGTGACTTGTAGAGTAGGGTTGATGATTGGACTCTATGATCCCAGGGGTCTTTTCCAACCTGAATGATTCTGTGATTCTGTGATTTTCATGCTGCAATTTTTTAGCCACCATATATTGCACAACCTCTGCATCACATAGTCAAGGAAATAATCCCTGGTGAGCAATCAGCATTTACATTTTCAAATATTCATAATTTTTCCTTCAGTAGTGAGCCTTAACAGGTGGTAGCTCTTCTTACTTGAGTAAGTAACCTAATGACTTGTCTGTCATTTAGAAGCGTTATTCAACTCCTACTACATTTTGTACACGCTCCAGCAAACATTTAAATTCTTATTCCTAGCTATGCTGCAACAGTGAGGGAAGAGAGACTGCTACAGGAGCATTAGAAGTAGTTGATAATTCACATTTTCTCTACAGGCTGCTGCTTTCTAAAAAGTAGGGGGGAAAGAGGGAGAAATATTCTACTCCCTTGATAATTAGTACCCTTTGTCAAAGCTTCAGTTACAGTTTGATGAAAAAATATTCCTAAATGTCAAGAACCATGCAGTCTGATAAATATGGATGACATTTAAAAAGCAGAAGAGGCAGTTTCTACAAAAGCAGATGAGGCAAGAAGCAATGTAATATTTATTTATGGAGAAAAATAGCTTCTCCACCACATATTCTCCTTCTATATTGACCATTTTGTACCTGGGTTCCAGTTTTCATTAAGACTTTGATGCCTTTGTCTTCTGTCAACTACCTCACCTGTATTTTGTAGTGTTTCTACTTGAAAGGATGTTGTAGAGAGGTTGGTGCTGGTCTCTTCTCACAAGCAGTTAGTGATAGAACAAGAGGGACTGAGTTCAAGCTACAACAGAGTAGGTTTAGACTTGACAGGAGGAACAATTTTTTCCCAGAAAGGGTGGTCAGGCACTCGAATGGACTTTCCAGGGAGATGGTTGAGTCGCCATCCCTGGGTGTGTTTAAAGACTGTTTGGATGAGGTATTGAGGGATCTGGTTTAGAGGTGAACTTGTAGGGTAGAGTAGATGATTGGCCTCAATGATCGCGAAGGTCTTTTCCAACCTGAGTGATTCTGTGAGTCTGTGGAAAGCAGTACATTTGAATGGCCCAGACCTTTCAACTTGTAATCTCTCAGCATAATTGATTGAGAAGACAGAGTCAGAGAACCCTGAAAATATTTAAATTTGTTAGAGTTGTTGCGTTTAGTAAAAGACACTCTGAGAAAATGAAATGGCACGTACTCTGCAATTCTAACAGTGATGCAGATCAATCACAGCCCTCAGTGATCACTCTTTAAACAAGTCTGGCTAACAAGGAGATTCAAAGAAATTGACTTGCTGAATGTTAACAAACAGAAGAGGTAGAGTTTTTAGCTTCTGACAACTTTGAAAACACTTGTTAGAAGGATTGAAGGGCAAGGCTTTTGTAGCAAATTGAGGCAGAAGGCGGGGTTCTCTGTGTTGCCTATGCTGGGCGCGACAGTATCTCATCCTACAGTCTTCTCTGGAACAACATTCACTGAGAAAGCTGGAACAGAACGGAAGGTTATCATGTAATAAACGGCTGGCTGAAAAGCTATGTGCAAAGAGAAAGAAATAAGTGAATCAGTTTTTCACTGATGAGGCTAGAAATGTGTGCCAGCATGCCTGCAATGACAGCAGGAGAGACAGGGATTGTGCGGAATTCACAACCTTCATTTGCTGATTTATCATTCTGACAGCGCTGAGATCATCTAGAACGTCAATGAAGTCAAACAACGGGTCATCGTCTTACACAACTGGCATTTACAGGGTCCAGGTATAACGGTAACTGTACTTGCTCTGACATATTTTTCAAGAGATGGTAGTAGAAAGAGCCAGGTCCCATCCCCACTGCTAACAGTGGACTACTCCCCCTAATAAATGCCTGTCATATTAGCCTTTATGCCCTGAGGTAGCCAGATCTGCTCAACCAAGGCTACTTCTGTCAAACTTCAGCGGCCATGAACAAACCTGCCCTACCATATTACAAGAATATAATGGGAAGGTTCTTTTTCTGAGCCAGTTCCGTACAGTTGAAAGCTACATTTGATGTGTTTATGAGTGTAAGATAATTCCTCTTTAATTATAGTATAAAAGAATGCAAAAGAAAATACCTCTTGCATTATTATGTTACTAGATACTGACCATTATCATTAAGAGATGTTGAGGTAACATTCAGTTGAGAGCAGTAATAGACGGCAAATTTATCACAGACATCGAAACACACTTCTGTTTTCAAATACGATGGTTTGAACTCAATAATCTGAAAACTGTTAGCTCACTGAAACTGCTGGCTTTCTACCTTCTCTAAGGCCTCCATCAGTTTGATGCATTATCTCAGGTATCTCTCCTGCACTGGCTACTTGGCCTCTACATGATTTTGCGTTGCTGAACAACAAGAACTGAAAGACCTGCATGAAAATTGTGTAGGAGATCTGTTGGCTGTCTGTATCCCAGTTACAAACCTATGAACAGCTCAATCTACTTGGTGCCAATATGCAGTTACGGGGATTTCCCTTTCCTCAGCTTTTGGATGTAAATTGGTGATTTTCAAATTATCACAAAGCTATGCCTGTGCCTAGATTTGCCTACTGACCACAGAATCAAAGAATCACAGAACATTAGGGATTGGAAGGGACCTCAGAAGATCATCTAGTCCAATCCCCCTGCCATGGGGGATTCAGAATGACCTGAATATAAAGATGTATTATTTACCTGTAGGGCTGCTCCAGCAGGGGAGGATTGGACTTAGCCGGTGTTTTGTGTTTGTTCTGTGATTCTGTGGTTTTATTTTCAGGCTCAGTATGGCTAAGTTAAATGTCCAGCAGCAAAGACAAGGTACTTTTGGGTTATCTGTTAAAATAATTAGCGAGATACCTGCACTTGTACACAACCATGGCAACCATCTAGAAGCCATGTGATTTATTATGGTTTGGACTTCTTCTCTGGACATGTTTAAAACCCACTGGACATGTCCCTGTGTAATTAGATCTAGGTGATCCTGCTGTGGCAGGGGACTGGACTATATCATCTTTCCAGGTCCCTTCCACTCCCTAATGTTCTGTGACTTTAAATCATAACCTTGGTGACAAGAATTTGCTCTGCTGTTGTGTTGGTTTTGTGCTTTTGTTTATCCACTGTTGATTTCTCAAGTGAGCTTTTTTCTTCTTGGCACCAGACTGATACGCACGGCACAGCAGCACTTTTAACTGGAATGGTAGTTATACAAAGGGAAATGCAGTGTCGTCATCTCCTCTCCTTCTGGGAGAGCTTTGCAAAGAATTGCTTTTCATGAAAATAAAATAAATCATTTTGTCTTCTTAAGAATGTTGGAATTAAAAATAGAGAAAGAGTAGAAGGTTATTTAAAATGTAATCCCTTTGTTGAAATATTCACACTCCTTAAAAAGAAAACATTATAAAGGTACTGCATGTTTAAAAATTAATAAAATACAACTTTTTCAGATGCAGCAGGTCCTTTTTCACAGAGCCATGTGTTTGAGAGTGAAAGCCATCTGATTACTTTTTCTTTGGTAGCATTGTCTTTTTTTAAGGCAAGTGGAAGAACATCTTTGTCTTCAGGAAGAGCACTTCAGCCTGAACTTTGAATCCCAACCCCCAGCCATCAGCTTCTTCCTAGATTAGCTGAGTGCATTGGGTCTATTTAACCATTAGCTTTTATTGAAGGATAGATGAATATCAGTCCCTGAAGAATAGTGAATTAGCTGCTGCCTTGTAGCAGAGCATTTTCTCTTTTCACTCTATAAGCACAGCTTTTCTTAATACAACTAGCAAATGGAGTGGCGGGTCTGGAGAAGAAAATGGAAAAAAAGAGTCACAGAATCACAGAACATCAGGGATTGGAAGGGACCTCAAAAGATCCAGTCCAATCCCCCTGCCACTGCAGGATCACCTAGACCAAGTCACACAAAAACATATCTTATGTGAAAGGGATCTCACTTTCATTTTAGTAACTTTAGAATAAGGTGAACTTTCCAGAACAGGCTTTTATGATAAAAGGATTTGACTGATACTTAGCTGTTCCAAAAATATTCTGCTGAGTATTAAACAACATATGTTTAATAACACGAAGAAAAGTGATAGCATCTCGTAGGGGGAAAAAAAACCCCAAGACTCAAAAATCATTGAAATAAGGAGTGTGAAATGTGTAGTGTGACCACATGAACCCTGCAGCAAAGAAGTGAAAAACACAATAAGGAATATTTCTGGCAAATGAAATGATTAATTTCTGTTGCTGCATTTACGCTTTCCCTTCTGATTTTCCCTTATTCTTTTCTTCCATCTGAGGCTGACTGAAATGACATCGGTTTAAGGAGAAGATGAGTCAGAATTACTGGCTTTATTCCTCTATTTGAAAATATCTGTGTTTACTTTGAAAGAAAAACATTAAAGGCGTATACATTCTGTGATACTCTCAGCTAAAGCTCACACACATCTTGCATAGTTTTCTTTTAAATTTGAAAGGATATTCTTGCTAAACCAGCATAAATAAATCCCCATGTTTACTTCAGCAGCAAGCTAAGAGAAAGAGGCAGGAAAGCAGAGCACTGGAAGGAGCTGACCAGGGAGGTTGTGGAGTCTCCTTCTCTGGAGGCATTTACAACCCACCTGGACATGCTCCTGTGCAACTTGATCTAGGTCATCCTGCTGTGTCAGGGGGATTGGACTAGATGATCTTTCGAGGTCCCTTCCAATCCCTAATGTTATGTGATTCTGTGAAAGGAGTTACAGAAACTGATACTTCACTCCCTGTTAACCTCAGTACTATAAACCGTAAAGGCAGTCAACAGACTCTGTGAAGGTAGAAAATACATCCATCTGAGCACTACAGATGCTTTGCCCACTTTTTAAGCATCATGGCCCTTTAAATTTAGCCACTTTAAGCCTCCGCCAAAGGCTGCTGATCTGGCATCACAGGTGAGTTTTGAATAACAAGTCATATTCCACAGTTCAGATCTGTCAATAGATGAGAAGCACAAACTCAGACTCACAAATATACTATTTGCCTCAACTCTCTGTGATCTTACCATCTCCTTTTGTGCTATAAATATAACCCCAAAATAAATTGGACAAACCCACTTCTAATTTACTGCATAGACGTGAAAGCAACAATAAAGATTGTTTTTGTTCTGTTTGGCAGTTCAAAGAAATACAGCTAACTGAGAGCTTGCAGTTTCTTGTTTAGCTTTATATAAGCCCATAGTTGAGGAAGTACAAAGTGCATCGAGCATGGTAAATATTGGAGTATGATTAAGCAAAGCCTGTATGTGGCAGAGGCAGAAAACCATACCACAATGATAGTAGGGGCAATTGGAGTAAGCTGGAACATAGGAGGTTCCACATAAATATGAGAAGGAACTTCTTCACAGTGAGGGTGACAGAGCCCTGGAAGGGGCCACCCAGGGGGGTTGTGGAATATCCTGTTCTGGAGACATTGAAAACCAACCAGGACACGTTCCTGTGTTACCTGCCCTAGGTGATCCTGATCTGGCAGGGGTTTGCAGTAGATGATCTTTCAAGGTCCCTTCCAACCTCTAATTTCCCATGGCTCTGTGTAATATGCCTAACTTCTCTAAGATTGACTACAAGTTGGAAAACTCTGGGCACAGTGTATCCCAGATTTGTGATTAAACACAGGCAGATTTTTAGAAACACATTTTGGCTGTGTGTGCCACTTTCTTCATCCATGAATTGCTTTGAATTCAGTGTGTATGTGAGAGCTGCTATGCACAAATAGAGTCCACACAACAGTGAAAAAGCTTTAAGGGACTAGTCTGCAAAGCAGCTAAAATAGTCAAGTGGCTGTGAAAGAACTGGCTACTATATTAATCTTCAAAACTCAAAACACACTGGGTTGATCAAAAAGGTTGGCACTGTGGTTACTCCCATGAGTGACATTCACTCTTGTGTTCTTTGGTGGACACAATTCATGACTTTCCCATCCATTTGGAGAAAAACATATTATTTTCTCATAGAGGAGCCCCAAGCTAGTCTTATCATCTGTTGCCTGAATTTTCATCCTTCCTTGCAAGCTTTGGTGAATTTAATTCATCCCAGGGACTCAGGGCATAAGAAAGTGGCCGCCTTGTAATGCTTTCTGCTGTTGCTATGTCTGAGATTCCCTTCAAGCAATAGCAAACAACTGTTTCATCTTCCTTGGTGTTCTCTACATCACTGGTTCAGAATCCTTGATCCTAGCCTTAGGACTGCAAAGATTAAAGCTCTCTAGCTTAGAATTATCCAGGTAGGGATATTGGACAGTTAACAGGGCCTCCCTCCCTCAGGAGCTTAATCTTCTAATATTTTTTTTTTCATTTTTCATTACTCTTCTCGATAAAAATCCTCATTTAATTATCCCTGTGCAATCAGGCAAGGTAGCATCACCGATAAACTCAGTGTTTGGCCTGATATAATGAAGTCACTGAAGTCAGTGATATGGAAAAGGACACCAACATGGTGTATGCTGTGCTCCTTGCTGCACTGTGGACAGGTACAAGTTTTATATATGTTTGGAGATATTTCTTTTAAGTGCGCATTAGTTGTCCTAGAACCTGATACGGCTTCCATTCTGTAGGTGTACAATCTGCAAAGCCTATAGGCTTTCGAATCTTTGACGATTACAAGCAAGGAATTTTGTAATCTTCTGTGTAATATGTCCCCTCTACTCAGTATTGATCCCTCACTACCACAAGGACATGCTGGAGCATGTTCACAGAAGGGCAGTGAAGCTGGTGAGGGCTCTAGAGCGCCAGTCCTATGAGAAGCATCTGAAAGAACTGAGGATGTTTAGCTTGCAGAAATGTAGGCTAAAGGGTGGTGATATTTCTCTCTCCAACTATCTGAAGTGAGGTTGTAGCAAGGTGGAAGTTGGTCTCTTGTCCCATGTACCAAGCGATAGGACAAAAACAAATGGCCTCAAGTTGTACCAGAGTCGTTTTAGATTGTATATTAGGAGAAATTTCTTCACTGAAAGGGAAGCACTGGAGCAGACTGCTCAGCTTGCAAGGGTTGAGAAGACCATCCAGAGGGACTTTGGCAGGCTTGATAACTGGGCCTGCATAAACTGCATCACCTTCAACACGTCAAAATGTGGGCTCTTACATCTGGGTTGGTGTACCCCCAAGCACAAATACTTTCTGGGTGGTAAATGGATTGAGAACACTCCCAAGGAAAAGGATTTGTGGATGTTGGTAGATGAGAAGCTCAGTGTGAACTGATAATGTCTGAGTGTAGCCCAGAAGGCCAATGATAACCTGAATTATATGAAAAGCATCACAAGCAGGTCAAAGGGAGTGATTCTCCCTCTTTATTCTATTCTTGTGAGAGCAGAGGTTGGCCAGAGGTGAGTGCAAATTAGAGCCAGGAGAACTTTAGAAGCTTCCTACAGGAGCCACACTTGTATCCCCTTTCCCTCTGTAAAAACCCCATGTTGCACAAATCCAACACAACATTCAAAAGAAGCATCTAACAAAGAGGTGTGTTTGGGATTATGCTGCAGATGTAAACCAACACAAGGTAAATCCATGTGTATTTATTAGCCTTGATTTCACTCACATATCCAACAGCTTTTGTAGAAGTAACAGTTCAAAACTGAGACTTTACAATAGTTTAATTATATCCATTTCCTACTCATCCTCCAAATCTATGCAAAGCAGTATCATTAATTAGTCTGCCCACTGAGATTGTGAACAAGGTTGCTGGCTGATAACAGAGCCTTCTCAGTGTAAGCTGTGAAGTTTGAACCATAAGGTCAAATAAGATCAGACAGACTTTGCCCCTCCCTGCTCTCAGGTCACTGGCAGACACTGTTCTTTGCTGAGGTATTTATTCTTCCTACCAGAAAAATCTCAGTAATCTAAGAGATTCAGATATGTTTCAGTAATTGTGAGACCCAAATCACCTAGAAGTGGAAAACATTTTCATGAGCTCTCTCTAAAATGTAGATACTTTTTCACTTCACTGTGGTTCACTGCTCAGAGAGAGAATGTAGTTTATTCATGTAAAACATTGTAGTCGTTGCAAATGTGAACATTGACATTGTGCTGAAATTAGGCACCCCACCAGAATAAAAGAATACAAAAAATATGTCTTCATTTTAATAGAGCCAAGTGTTGGGTCCTGCATTTTGGTCAGAGCAGTCCCCTACAACGCTACAGGCTGGGGCAAGTGGGGCTGGAAAGCAGTCTGGTAGAGAGGGATCTGGGGGTTCTAACTGACATACCTGGAACAAATGTCACTCTATCTCTTTGTAAATACATAAATAAGGATTAAGGTTAGGAGTAACCTTAAAATCCTGGATTTACCTGTGCCTGTTATTCCACTGATCCAAGAAAAATGCCCTTGTTAACGTAGCAACAATCAAATCAGAAAGTTTGCTCTTTCTGTAGTCATGCTCCATGTATTTCTGTGTTTACAACGGTCAGAAGAAGTAGGCTACACTAATTTACATTCTATTAGCAGTATATAATAAGAAAAGATGTAATTCTAATTACATTCTAACTCTCATCAGCAATCAGTATCAGGTACTCATAGGCAACATCAGTCAATCACATGTAATTTGTCTCATCCTCAGCTAATTGCCATAGCTCTCAATTTTAAAAATAAGCAGACTCCCAAGAACATGGATGGTGCAGGATGTCAAGTAATAAACCTCCAGGAAAAGATTCAGTGGAGCAGTTCTGCAAATGGCTACAAATACAGCACTTTGTGAGAACAATTCAAATCAGTGGGCAAGAACTGTGCAACAAGGGCAAGTGTGGAGTCTTGCATCTGGGCAAGAACACCTCCAGATTCAGGAGGATACAGCCAGGCAGGGCAAGGGGCAGCGGGTGTCAGCTGGAACAGAGGAGGTTCCGCATCACTGTGAGAAGGACCTTCTCCATGGTGAGTGTAACAGCACTGGAAGGGGCTGTCCAGGGGGGTTGTGGAATCTCCTTCTCTGGAGGTGTTTAAAACCCACCTGGGCATGTTCCTGTGCTACTTGATCTAGGGAATCCTGCTGGCAGGTCCCTTCCAATCCCTCATGTTCTTTGATTCTGTAATTATCTGTATAGAAACCTGGGTTGATATTCAGTGTCCCAATTCCACTGGGGCTCAGTGGTGATGTCTGACAGCAAAGTTGCTCAGTTGCTATATTTCCAGTAAGTCTTTTGATAGTTCTTGAAGGTTTGTATCTACTTACTCTTCCAAAAGATACTCATTTTCCATTAATTCTGTTTAATTCCTTTGTTCATTGATTGCAGTCTCGTGGACTCATGCAAAAGAAGTGAAGTGCTCGACAATCAAAATACAGAACCTAAAAATGGCCAAATTAGTTTAGTTATTATTACAATAATTTCTGAGATTGCATTAAAATTCCAAATCCTGATGACCTGCTCAGTTAAAAAAAAAAGATAATACAAATGTAAAATGCACAACAGGATACCGCTGTCTTGATAAAATGCCACAAAAGATTGGCAAATGATCCTATAATTACAGAGGAAAATGTAGTTCAGTGTTTTCAGTAAGAGAACATTAAATTGACAAAGTCAGTAATTTAAAACTAAAGAAATAAAGTTATGTTCTGGCATGGCCCTGGGGAAACATGATCTAATTGATCCTTCTCTGAGCAGAGGGCTTGGACTAGTTGATCTCTCAGAGGTCTCTTCCAACTTCAGCCATTCTGTGATATCATGGTTCCTTCAAAATGACCATTGGACAGCAATGGGCCCTTGTGCACTTGCCTTGCAGAAGGCAAATGGCATCCTGGAGTGGATCAGAACAGGGGTGGTTAGCAGATCAAGAGAGGTTCTCCTCTCCCTCTACTCTGTCCTGGTGGACAAGGGGCAGTGGGTGTGAGCTGGAACATAGGAGGTTCCACATCAATATGAGAAAGAACTTCACATTTGAGGGTGACAGAGCACTGGAAGAGGCTGCCCAGAGGTGTTGTGGAGTCTTCTTCTCTGGAGACATTTAAAACCCGCCTGACCATGTTCCTATGTGACTTGATCTAGGGGATCCTACTGTGGCAGAAAGATTGGACTAGATGATCTTTCAAAGTCCCTTCCAATCCCTAATGTTTTGTGATTCTGTGATGCACACATAATTACAGCATCTCATACCATCGTTTTCCACAAGAACCCTGTTCAGACCTGTTCAGAGACTGATCTAATGCTCACTAAAGACCACAGAAGTGTCTCCAATGGGTGTCAGTATGTTTTAGAGAAAATCTACAACAGCTATGATGGAGAGAATCTCTTGAATGAGTGAAAAACACTGACTTTTTCTGTGAAATAGTAATTATCACAGTGGTACAGAGCAAGACAGCAAGGACTACAATTGCTGTCAATGCAAATTTGATTTAATTTATCAACAGAGAGAGCATTATACAAGTGCAATTAATTGTTACTTAACCAATATAGTAAATACTTGCTTTTATTCACTGCATTTATTTGTGTACTCAATACATGACATTATCTGAGCTGGCCATTTTGAATCAGGGTTTGCTCTAATTTTTTTGGTATCAGTTTGAAATTACTGAGGCTTACTGAAGCCTTAACTGAGGCAATGTTAAAAAATTCAACAGGGTGAGGAACTTGTCCAGTTCTTAATATTGTGCAATTCTGTGAGTCTGTGATTCTGTAATGAATGTTCTAAGGCCAATAGACTTTTGTCTGCAGAGTGTATATTCTGCTTTTATCATGTATAAACAACAGGTGCATGCCCCTGTGTTATGTAACTGAATTCTTCTGACCAGAAGTTTCAGTGCTCACTAGTTTGTCTCACTTTTGGGCATAGAGGGAAAGATACTGAAATGGAATTCCCTCGGCAACTATAAACTAAAATTGTACCACATTTTATTTTGATGACACATTGTATTATTTGAGCTGCCTTTTCACCTTATCTTCCTAGTGGAACAATTGCCTTTGAAAGGCTGAGTCATATAATGAAAAGCAAGAAACACAGGAATTTTGCCAGAAGATAGTTCAGAGTCAGAAAAATAAAGAAGGTATTGCATTGTTTATAAATTACAAGGACATAACTGTTGCTAGTGTTAAACAGCGTGAAATAAATGTAAGCTTGAACATGTGCAAAGTTTAAGAAAACTACGAGATAAAAAACCGGCAGAATATATCCAGATTAATTTCTGAATAATGAGTTCACAGATCCACTGCAGTGAAGGCTTATTATCAGAACTGCAGGAAGAAGCACAGCCTAGGAGCTGCAGGAGCCTGCTAGCTGACATCTTGATGTTGTCTCTAAATTAAATATTACCAGGATAATGGAAGTCAAATTTCTTAAACTAGGAACAGTGTTAAGTCTACAAAAGGAAAAACTCATGAACTGTTCTCAAAGGAGATTAGTAAAGGGGTATATACCAGCACCATTGTGATATGAGAAATTCTTGTTCTGTGCTTCTTTTTGCATCATCATGTCACAGTATCACAGCACATTAGGGATTGGAAGGGCCCTTAAAAGTTCATCCAGTTCAATCCCCCTGTCACAGCAGGATCACCTAGATCCAGTCGCGCGGGAATATGTCCAGGCAGGTTTTAAACATCTCCAGAGAAGGAGACTCCACAGCCCCCCTGTGCAGCCCATTCCAGTGCTCCGTCATCCTCACAGTGATCATTTTGCATGGTCTTTCCACTGCTAAGAAATATGAGTGAAAATGGCTAATTACTGGTCTTCCAACTTTTCCAGCACCTTCTAGGTAGATTAAAAAAGGTTGAAAGGTGGCCAGAGCAGACTTGTAACTTCTCAGGTATGTAGGAACAAATACTTTTTATGCTGTATCATCTTTACGTGCTTTCAGTAGGATTGCAGCACACTCATCTGGTGGGAAATCTTCACTATAGCTGGTTAGGGCCAATTGTAATACATATGTAATTATTTTCTATTTTCTATTATTTCTTTTTAGGTGTTCCAGAATGCTTGAATTTATTTTTTTCTTCCATGTTATGCTCTACGGATAAGATCAGAACAAGTGCGTTTCCTTACAGTAAGTACTTGCATCTCATCACAGACTTCACAGAACATTAGGGATTTTCCGGAAGGGACCTCAGAAGATCATCCCCCTGCTAAAGCAGAATCACCTAGATCCAGTCACACAGGAATATGGCCAGATGCCAGAGAAGGAGACTTCACAATGCCTCTGGGCAGTCCCTTCCAGTGCTCTGTCACCCTCACTGGGAAGACGTTCCTTCTCAGATTGATTTTCATGTTCCAGCTCACACCCATTCCCCCTTGTCCTATCATTGGATGACATGAAGAGGAGCCTGGCTCCATCCTCCTAACACCCACCCCTTCCATATTTATCAATATTAATGAGGTCACCCCTCGGTCTTCTTTTTTCCAAGCTAGAGAGACCCAGCTCTCTCAGCCTTTCTCCATAAGGGAGATGTTCCACTCCGTTCATCATTTTTGTGGCTCTGTGCTGGACTCTCTCCAGCAGTTCTGTGTCCTTCTTGAACTGAGGGCCCCAGACCTGCGATCAGTTTCAACTATTTTTGTAGTTCCAGTAGAGAAAGCCGACAGTAAATACACTTTGTTTCTTCTGTGTCTTATCCAAATGTGGCCATGATCCAGGTGACTCAACTGATAGACGAGTTTACAAGTACACGAGGGCAAATGGGCTGGCTAAGCTTATGGATCTTGAAAAAACACTGTTGATTCATGTCTGGGCAAAAATAATTACAGCCTTTTCAGATTACCAACTTCTTCAAGTTCATTCAAATGCTTTAATAATGCAGAAGTTTTAGCGTCATGCATATATTTACAAACCCTTTCACAAAAGAGAACTAAATGAGTTATCTTTTTGCAAACTTGGTGTCTGTATCTGCAAAGTTAGAAGCTGCAGTGCCTGACCTTCAGTTGTGTATGTCTGGCAGAAGCCAAAATTTAAGCTGTCTGGTCTAATGTCTATGCACAGCCTTATCTTGCCACTAGTTTTCTGCCTTGTAACCTTCAGATGACTGGGGACGTTAAAAAATGACTGAGGACAGTAAAACTAAGAAGCTGTGTAAAAATATCATTTGTGTTGTTAATTTCTTTCAAAAACGTAATGCCTTTGTCAGAGGGCTTTGCAGGTTGAGGACTGCTGGTTTCCAAATCTGTCTGCCATAGGATCTAAAGGTGAAAGAATGACCATCTGCGCATCATCCGCATAACAGAAGGCTGCTTGCTGAGAATAGAAGGAGAGTTTCTGACAAACGAGGAAAACTATGAGCAGATATTTTTGAGAGGGATACAAGATTAATCTCTTGCTGATGCATGCTGAGAAGCTTTCTTTTGCAAAATTAAAAGCTGAACTGGAAATATATAAATCACAAACCAAAGGGTTCTGTATTGCCTGCTGGTTTTTTAGTAAATTTCCACCTATTTTGAGAGTCACAGAGGATGTAGGTGGATAGAAGTGACATAAGCACTCTGAGAGAAGCCAGAGCCACAGAATCACAGAATCTTTCGAGGTCCCTTCCAATCCCTAACGTTCTGTAATTCTGTGATTCTGAATACAGTGCACAGAAGTCCTAGCCAAGCTCTTTTCCATAGCAAATTGGTGGCAACAGCACAGGCTGGAGGCCCTGGACAACTCCTAAGGAACACACCACATCCCTCTCTAACTTTTCCCTAAAACAGCGAGGCTCTTTGTTCAGCTGCTACAGCACAGTGCGGGTAGCATTGTGGTACCAAAGCCAGTGAGCTGTAACAGCAGATAGGAATGAAATGCCTTCTCTTCCTCCCTCTGGCATATCCATTCCTATACATTAAAGTGTCAGAACTGGCTGTCTTGTGGGTAAATGAGAACCTGGAGGTTTCTAACTTCTCCCATAATCCATCCAACTGGAACATGCTCATCATTATTGTGTCTGCTTCCCTCCTTCCATTACTTTAGAATCAATCTGTTCTCTCTGATGTCCTTTTCAGAAATATGAAATGGAGGGAAAAGTAAACATATCAGTGACAAACTCCTTCTCAGCTGCCAACACCATGAAAAAGGATTTAGCTGAGCAAACCTCAACTCCTTCCTGGATTTACAGCACAGATGCAGAGGCAATGTAAGCTGCTTCACAATCTGACACTATTTAGAGAGATACGCACCAGGTACAAGACCCATGTATTGCATTTATGGGTTACTTTCCTTACCCTTCAAGTACAAACCACATCTCTGTGCAGTTAATACAGCTTGAAATTCAGACATTCCACCTAATTGTTAACGGAGGTATTTTCAATAGATCTGCTTACGTTAAGGTATTACTTAGAGCTCCACAGAAGCTCTGGAGTGTATCTGGACTGATACCGTGAGAGAACAACTTCCTTCTGAACAAATCCAGCCCAAACTGGTAGCAATCTGAAATTGTTATCTTCTATAAGTTATGTGATAGTTTTATTCCCTATAGACAAGTGTGCCCGTTAAAAATATGCAACAGCTGGCACACATCGGCTTCTTGCTGGCATTTGCAAGAGCAAGGCAGGGAAAAGTGTGTGGTTGGAATTTAAATGATTCTTCCCTCAAGGTGGTCTGGCCAGCATGGGTAGAGGCACTTTAATTGGAAAGGGGAACTTGAACTTTGTACTTAATGGGTGAATAAATGGAAGGCTTCGGTCTGCAGGACTGTCAGATTGGTAGCTTTCACAAACACTCAAATCAAATCTCACGTCAGAGTGGAAGGAATTAAGATGTAAATATCCAGGAGCCAGTGCCAAGGCCAGAGAAATCAGAAAACAGATTTGCACTGTTTTGGTTCTGTGCATCAAAACACAGCACATCAAGATTTCATTTCCTACAGTAATCGTTTGTCAGGTTTTAAGCAAGGTATGAAGGACCTCACACCCTTATCCTATAATCTGGCAACAAAACAGAGGGAAAAAAGTGATAGTTGAGAGAAGGTTTCATAAAAAAGCAGACATTTATGTGTGGGGGTTGATTGGACACTACCATTGTTATCAACAGGAATTTCTTGCTGGCTGACTGGAGTGCTTTCCTGAGAATTAGAAACAGCCCACTCCTGAATCTGCTGTGTGCACTTACTGATGAGTCATGTCAGCAAGGCAATTCATAGGGATCTCAGGGTGACTGCAGGACAAGCAATTGAAAACAAATTTGGGCATTACACAAGTTTATCCAGAAGTGTTTCCAAGTTTGAGACACGTTTGTACCACCATAACCTAATCATTCCTTAAACTTCCTGAGCAGGTAAGAAAATGAGGCTATTGCTTTTGGGGCTGGCTGTCTGCTGCAGAGGCTCTGACTCCAGTAGCTTCAGCCACTAGCACCAAGCTCCACTGTCATCCAGGGTGCCTCATGGCTCGGTTAAAGGAGCTGCTAGTCACAGACAGCCTACGTGGGCTAATGCAAGTAGTCTGTACTCCTGACTGACAACATATGAAGTACTAGCAGTAAGGAAACATAAATTTTAAAGTAGATTTGGTTTTATATATCAAATATGTGCAGCATATAATATATATTTCTGTGCAGCTTGGTCTAGATGATCCTGCTCTGGCAGGGGGATTGGACTAGATGATCTTTAAAGGACCCTTGGAATCCCTAATGTGCTGTGATACTGTGATTCACTGATTCCAAGAATTAATCCAGATAATGAAAAGAACATTAAGACTGGATAAGATGAAATTTCAGGCCTTCCTGACGTTCTAGTGCCACAAAGATGATGAAGGGAGTGGAACATCTCCCTGATGAGAAAGGCTGAGGGAGCTGGGTCTCTTGAGCTTGGAAAAAAGGAGACTCAGGGGTGGCCTCATTAATGTTTATAAATATGTGAAAGGTGGGTGTCAGGAGGATGGAGCCAGGCTCTGCTCAGGGGCATCTAATGACAGGACAAGGGGCAATGTGTTTGAGCTGGAACAGAGGAGGTTCCACATCAGTATGAGAAGGAGCTTCTTCCCGGTGAGAGTGACAGAGCCCTAGAAGGGGCTGCCCAGGGGTCTCCTTCTCTGGAGACATTTAAGACCCACCTGGGCATGTTCAGCAAAAAATGTAAAAGATGCAGTTTTATTATGCAGCGGTAACACACTGCTTATGCCAGGAAGTTTTGCAGTCTTCTGGGAAAAGCAAAAAAAGAAACCTTGGAATAAAATGCCCATCTTTGACCACCCTAGGAGTCAGTCCTCTGCAGTCATTTTAAATAGCTATGGAAAGTTTAGCACTTTATACTTTCCTAAAGTATGCACGAGCAGGAGACTTGTATCACAGTTTATCTTTCCTTTCCTCGTGTATTTGTACCCCTGGCTTGTGAAGCCCTAAAAATGAGGATGAATGATGCCTGAGCTCTATCCATCTGTCACCAGCACGGTAGGCTGCTGCATTTTCAATCACTTCGGTGCGCTGCTTTCCCGGTGACTCAGCCCTGACAGGGGCGTCCACCCTGAGGGTGAGAAAATGATTCAGTATTCATTAGTCTACCTTAATGCAGTCTCTCCTCAGGGGGAGACTAGCCAATCATATGCCTTATCTGTGGCTGTTCCTGTGATTTATCCACTGAGGACTGACCTACAATCAAGAACTTAAAACCTTTTGACAGGCAGTTAGCTGCTGGTCCAGAGATAAAGCTGAGCTAAATACACCCATGCTAATTCCAGACTTTATCTTCCTTTTGTTCTGAGAGCTCTCCATAAAGAAGTTGAACACAATCAGTCAAACATACTGCTCAAACAAGTATATTTTTCTTCACAAATCAGAGACATTCTGAGTCCTAAAGTGATCTTGTCTGAGGTTTTTGGTAAGAAAAATATCAAACGAGTGACACTGCAGTTAGTACCTCACTTCAGAGTTGCATGTCCCAACCCTGTGCAGGATTTCTGGATGGTGTTGTAACACAATATTAAAACATTAGTTGAAGCATCACCTTGCACCTTCTGGATATTAGGAAGAATTTTTTCGCAGAAAGGGTGGTCAGGCACTGGAACAGGCTTCCCAGGCAGGTGGCTTGAGTTGCCATTCCTGGATGTGTTTAAAGACTGTTTGGATGAGGTGTTGAGGGATATGGTTTAGGGGTGAACTTATAGGATACATGGTTGGACTTGATGATCCCAGGGGTCTTTTCCAACCAGAATGATTCTGTGATTCTGGGTCAAAGCTGCATTTTTTAATTCCCGAGGCTGGGAAAACAGCTTCTGCTTAACTAAAGAGCAGTGAGACAGGTCTTATTCCAGCACGCTCCTCTCAAAGAAACCTGGAGTTGAAACATTTTGAAGCTCCTTGCATCAGGAGACAATCTAAAACACTTTCCAAGGGTGGCTGATTAAATAATGAGGCATAAAGAGGAGGAATAGAGTGACAAACCTGTCAGTCTTCCTATATAAAGTCTTTTCTTCATTCTCTGTGCTGAAATTTCCTTTTCTTATTTTTGTGGAGTGGATTGGGGAAGGGGAGAAGAGAGATATCAGTAAGCTGGGTTTTGTTTTGCTTTGCTTTAGAGACTCTTCCAAATAGGATCTTTTCTCCAGCCTGCTGTACTTTCTGAACTAATAGTCACAACAAACATTCTGTGTCTCGGTAGATTTTTCCCTTGTACTTCTACAGAGCCTTTAATTCAGTCCGTTCAAGACATTCAGTTTCAGTTTAGAGAAGACAGGACTGAACACCTCAGTGCATGACAAGGTGGAAATGACAAGGATGAACCCACCAGAGGGATAGTTCTTAATGTGGGGTCTTTTTTCCTTCTATAAATTATAAAGTCAGGGAGAGAAAAAACCCAACTTCTTATTTGCTTGCCTAATGGTGAAATTATTTGGTTCCCAAGGAAGATTGATAGATTTAGAAGATTCAGGTGCTTTCAAATAGCTAGTCAGTCTATAGATAGCAGTTTTCCATATAATCCCATGATTGAAGAACGGATGAGTCTGACAGCCAGCGCCTCTGACAGATCGGTGTCATTTCCTTGGGGGAACATATTCCTATTAAAACTTAGTTTTCTGAGTTAGCCCTGACTGCAAGAGAAAAAAGAAGATTAACATCCCATAATTAATACAAATATTAACATGTTTTTATTAATATAAGAACAGACACATTTCTGTATCTCTCCTGTCCCCTCTGAGCACACAGAATCACAGAACATTAGGAGTTCTTGAGCCTTGGTTCTGAAAAACTGCTTCAGAAATCTTGTTTAACAAGAGTTTATTTCCCTGTGCAAGCAGTAGATTATTTGTATGCACCTGACTGCACCATTTCTAAGACTGCCAGACAAAGCCAGTAATAATGATTTCTCTGTCTGGTGTGTATTGGTATTTTTGATCCTTCTGCTTTTCAGATAAGCAAATGGGAAATGGATGTGTGCTGTGAAAGCTGTGAGGAAGCATATGAAGCATGTCGAAATATGAATAAAGCAGTGTAAAACAATATGCTTAGCTAGCCTCCAACGTTAACTCTTGCGTGTGTTACTAGCATGTACTGTTTGGCCACAACCTGACACATTTCCATGACACAAATACAAATTTAAAACCCACCTGGACATGTTTCTGTGTGACTTGATCTCAGGGATCCTGCTGTGGCAGGGGGATTGGACTAGATGACCTTTCGAGGTCCCTTCCAACCCCTAATGGTCTGTGATTCCGTGTTGCACTGTGTACTTTTATTCCCTACAGTATTTCTTAATAGGATTTATGACATTTTATTTGAAATTACATTAATTGGGTTAAGAACATGAATTAAGCACCAGAAGCTATAGTTTATTTACATATCAATTCCTTCTGTGTCATAATGATTAGGTGAAGGAGAGATAAAATGTGCTCATGGACATCCTGGTTTATTAAATGTGTTTTAGATGCATAACTTTTGTGTCCTGAAGAGTCTTTCTGACTTTTAAGAAGCATTTCCATCTTGATGAATGTAGGTCTTCTGCATCCCAGACTGTAGCTATCAGAGAACCAGAACAAACACTAGGAACTTAAATAAGTAGTTTGAATTTCGGCCATGCTGCACTGAACTTTGTGATCCTTACTGTCTGTTTTCTGCAGAATGCCTTTAAAACAAAAACAATTGTAATTTTTATAGAATCATGGAATCATTCAGGTTGGAAAAGACCCTTGCGATTATCGAGTCCAACCATCAATCCTGCTTTACAAGGTCACCCCAAAACCAGATCCCCCAACACTAGATATAAGCAACTTTTACACTCATCCAGGGATGGAGACTCAAACACCATCCTGGGGAGCCCGTTCCAGTGCCTGGCCACTCTCCCCAAGAAGAATTTTTTCCTGATGTCCAGTCTAAACATCCCCTGTTGAAGGTTGAATCCTTTCCCTCTGTTTCTGTCATTAATGACCTGTGATAAGACACCAGCACCAACACATCTCTACAGTGTCATTTCAGATAGTTGTAGAGAGTGATGAAGTCTCCCTTAGTCTCCTCTTCCTCAAACTAAACAGCCCCAACTCTCTCAATCTCTCCTCTGACCCTTCACTGGCTTCGCTGCCCTCCTCTGCAGTCGCTCCAGCACCTAGATGCCCCAAATTGGACCCAGTACTCAAGGTGGGGCCTCCCCAGTGCTGAGTACAGGGAGACCGTTACCTCCCTACTCCTGCTGGACACACTATTTCTAATCCAGGCCAGGGTGCCATTGGCCTTCTATAGAATCATAGAATCAGGATCCTGTGATTCTTGGCCACCTGGGCACCCTGCTGACTCATATTCAGCTGCCTGTCTGTTAGAAGCCCCATGTCCCCCTCTGCCAGACTACTTTCCAGCCAGCCTTCCCCCAGTCTGTGGTGCTGCAGGGGATTGCTGTGACCACAGTGCAGGACCCAACGCTTGGCTCTGTTGTGACCCTTGATTTTGCTGCAGTCCATCTACTCAGAGGAGATTTGGGCTTCCCATTTCCTCATAACTACAGAACAAAAGACCTACCATTACACTAATTTTGTCATTTTAATTAACAACAGGTCTCAAATATGTATGGGTAAGCTAGAAGTCATTACAGACTCATCAGTGCTTTCCTTTCTTTGGTATGTGGTTCCTTCCACAGCCATCATTCCACCCTCGACTCCCTTCTCAATATTTACGTGCTGCTCTCTCGCTATCATGACTGGCTGTAAATAAAGTAGTCACTGCATTACTGTCACACAACATCACCTGTCTTGCTGACTTAGCACTCAGAGCTTTTTCCTTCCTACGGAGATGTTTGAATTTGCTAATCTGCATGAAGGCAAACAATTTGGAGGTGGCACCTAATGTTGGAACCACAGCCACCGCATCAGAGAGGGCAGGGAATGTGGAGTTAGGCACCTGCTTATTTGACTGGGCTGGTTTGCATCTATTTTCAGATCACTTTGAGTGCCAGCCATCACAGTTTAACCTTGCTACCACAGCTGCTGTCACTGTTCCCACTCTTCTCCCAGGCTCACACTGGCTCTTTTGCTCTCAGCCAGGACTCGGTCTGCCAAGAGGGGTAGAAGACACTCAGGTCTCATTGGCTGTGGGAGAGACCTGAGCCATGGCACATGCAGGACTCAGCTGAAGCAGGTATCTCTCCAGCACCTTCTCCTGTAACTCACTGCTCTCACAGAAACCACCTTTGAGGCAGATTTTCCTCAGTGTTAGCAGCCACCCAAACAAGGGAACTCACTGTACAAACCTTTCTTGGAGAACCCAGTGTGCCCCTTCCATGTAGCTCAGATGCCTAAGCACATCTTGCATCTGTTATAGTAGAGGAATGAAAAGGGCCATTTTCCAGCCTAGTGTTTTCCACATTCTGGGGAATCCACATATCCCAGCACACGCCACCCTGATGAAAACTCAGAGCCTCACTAGCAGGACCTAGAGACAGGTGGAAGTAGGTGGCTGTACAGCCAGATGTGCTAGTATAATGTGTGAGAGTGTCCCAGCTGCCATTCAGCCTGACTGTGACCTCAAGGAGGAGAGATTTTATGAGAGGACATAACCAGTGCCCCTTCTCTTATACAGTGTAATGATAGCAACCAGCAGTGGTGCCAGCTATCCAGCTCTTCAACATTATTTATGAACACTTTTCTCTCCTCTACTCCTTTTCCTCTGATAGCAAGTGATTGCATTTGAATAGATGGTCTCACGAAGATTAAAGTTAAGAGTTTTCTACCTCTCTATTACAGTCCTGCTACACAGACAATGATCTAGTCCTCCTTCTAGAGAAGGAATGTTCCACGCTGTGCTTAAACTGCCACTAAAAAGGTAATACCTACTGTTTGGCTGAATTAACACTAAAGCAGAGGATTTATCCCACTGTGATCTTTTTCTTTCCAAGTTCACCTCTACCATCTTCCTAGTTCTTTGATTTGCTTTCACTAGGGATCTAAAGTTTTTACATCCAGAGCAAGAAAGTCTCACCAACATCAGTGAGAAAAAATAATGACTAAGAATAGGTTGTATCCTCAGCACTTAGAAATCTGTTTCTTCAAAAATGTGTGAGCCCCTTTCTTGGTAAAAAGGCTGATTATTTTTTAGGATGTTTTTAACTTTGATTCTGGCTGCCTTCCACCTTATTTTACCCAAGGCTGCACAATTACTTAGAATTGTTTTCTTGGTGTCTTTGGTTAATAACATAATCTTTGCTCTTTCTTTTTTTTTTCTTTAAATAAAGCCTTTTTAGAGAAATCTAAAATTTTAAGTAACTTTTAAAAGAAATTCGTTTTAATAAATCCTCCAGGCTTCCTGTGCTCCAGTTGCTACATCATTCATTCACATGTTTACAGAACTTTCCTCTCATAATCTACAAAAATATTTCTGTTGAACATCTTCTTTGATTGGATGTAGTGGGTATAACTTAGAATGCTGGCTGAACATGAAATGATTCAAAGCCCTGGTTTTGGATTCGCATCTTAAAAACCATTTCTGAAGCATCAGAAATATTCCAAAGCCTGATATTTGTATATAGGTGAAATCAATGTGCTAGGCTGGAGTCTGACATCATACTGCTGCCTTCATCATCTACTTGTATAACCTGAAACCCCTGAAGTCAGGCTGAATATGAGGTGCTAGAGCGAGTGCAGAGGAGGGCAGCGAAGTTGGTGAAGGACCTGGAGAATGAATCTTATGAGGAGAGATGGTGATTCTGTGAACTCTCATTCTAGGTTAATCAGAATGTAAAAAACAAGATGTTCCTTGCTTCATTGGATGCAGAAAGGCTACTACAAAGGAACAAGAAGATATTCTTCAGCAGGAGACATGACAGTATCAGAGCAACAGTAATGAGTGGATATTATAAGAGTACAGGAACATGGAGAAGAACAGTAAATTAGAAATCATAGAATGACAGAATCATTCGGGTTGGAAAAGACCCTTGGGATCATCAAGTCCAACATCAACCCTACTCTACAAGGTCACCCCTAAACCACATCCCCCAACACTACATCTAAGCGTAGATGTAGTGTTTAAACTCATTCAGGGATGGGGACTCAACCACCACCATGGGCAGCCCAGTCCAGTGCCTGACCACTCTCTTCAGGAAGAATTTCTTCCTGATGTCCACTCTAACCCTCCCCTGTTGAAGTTTGAAGCCCTTCCCTCTGCTTCTGTTGCTAATGACCTGTGAGAAGAGACCAGCACCACCATCTCTGCAGTGTCCTTTCAGATGGTTGTAAAAAGCAATGAGGTCTCCCCTTAGCCTCCTCTTCCTCAAATGAAACAGCCCCAACTCTCTCAATCTCTCCGGAGAAGATTTATTCTCCAGACCCTTCCCAGCTTCATTGCCCTACTGTGCGCTCGCTCCAGCACCTCGATGTCTCCCTTGTCCTGAGGTGCCCAATCATTTCAGGGGTGATGCACTGGTCTCTTTACAGTACAGCTATGTCTGACTGGTGCTGGGGAGCCCAGCAGTTGTGCTGTCCCCACACAGGACACGGCGCTGCAGGTTCAGCTGCAGTGGAGGTAGAAGGAGAAGATTATCTCCCTCGATCCACTAGCAACACTACTCCAGGGTAATACTGTCTGCCTCTGCAGCAAGGACACATTTCTGACTCTTGTTCAACATTTGTCAGTATGGAAAAAAATGTGTTTGAGAATTTTTGCTTTAAAACTTGATTTTATTTTAGAAAAAGCTTTATTTTGTTAAGGAGTTTGTAAAGAAAAGCTATTAAACCTGTAGCAGAGCTAGAGGAATCCAAGGTCATTAGTGATGGCTTTATAAACCAATCTTTTAATGGGGTGCTTGATAGCAAACAGCCACTCCATAATAGGTTTTCATCAACAGTTAAAGTACAGAAAATCCAGTTACATCAAGGAGAAAAGCAAAATCCCCCATTCATATGACTGCCTATGCTGGTTATAATTCCCAACTATACTAAGCGTTTATCATTATATCCCCCTCCTGAGTAATGTACACAGATGGCATGCTAGAGGGTCAAGTGGATTGTTCTTCTTGATACTGAAAAGAACATTGTCCATTGGACTTCTTTGAGAGCATTGAAATTGCAGCTGCCTTTCAGAACTCGCTGACCACATATTTTACAGGTTAAACCAGTGGCTCTTAGGTCATATTGCAGAATCACAGAGCATTAGAGATTGGAAGGGACCTCGAAAGATCATCCAGTCCAATCCCTCTGCCACAGCAGGGTCACCTAGATCCAGTCACACAGGAACACATACTGCCTCTCCAGACCTCTTCCAGCATTTCATCATCTTCACTGTAAAAAACATATTCCTTATATCTAGCCTAAATCTCCTCTTAGTTAACAACTTGTCCTGCTGCACACAATGAATTAATACGCAGCGGTAGCTTGTAGAAATGTTTATCCTTTGCCATATTTCTCTCTCTCCAAAGCATTTCAGAAGTTGACACGTTCAGTTGCAACTGCTGATCCTCTGTTTAGTCAGAATGATGAAGTGACGGTCATTGTAGTGTGACTCATCGCTTCTGCATGGGAACATTTACAAAATATTATCTTTGTTATGAAGGGCAGTTATGATT
This sequence comes from Rhinopomastus cyanomelas, assembly GCA_013400115.1. Taxonomy (NCBI): domain Eukaryota; kingdom Metazoa; phylum Chordata; class Aves; order Bucerotiformes; family Rhinopomastidae; genus Rhinopomastus; species Rhinopomastus cyanomelas. The sequence goes on along the minus strand of VXBP01005367.1, from coordinate 46,790 downwards.
CACACCAGTCCGAGCCTTCTTCAGGAGAAGATAGTTATGATTACATTTGGAATGCTTCATCCTACTCGGCGATTTACTGGTAAGGGAGCACAGCACTTACGCTGATCCTTCCTAAAGGAAAAGGAAACAAGGGTGACTGCACTCCTTAAAGATCTGTGTTGTCAAAACCATATGTGTTCATTAGACAAAAACGAACCTCCTTAGAGGAAAAATTCTTGAAAAATCTTGTATTAGAACCTTCCCACAGAGAACAGGAGGTTGCTGACGCAGTTGGTCTAGTTCAAGGTGCTGACAGAGACAGAGTGCGAAGCATAGACAGAACTTCAATCTAGAGAAGTTTTCACAGAATCACAGCATCATAGAACATTGGAGATAAGAAGGGACCTCTAAACATCATCCAGTTGAATTCCCCTACCAGAGCAGGATCACCTAGATCAAGCCACACAGGAACATGACCAGGCAGGTTTTAAACGCCTCCAGAAGAAGGAGACTCCACAACCCCCCTGAGCAGCCCCTTCCAGTGCTCTCTCACCCTCATCTTGAAGAAGACCCTTCTCATATTGACATGGAACCTCCTCTGTTCCAGCTCACACCTGTTGCCCCTTGTCCTGTCATTAGATGCCCCTTAGCAGAGCCTGGCCCCATCCTCCTGACACCCACCCTTCACATATTTATTTATTCATGAGGTCACCCCTCAGTCCCTTTTTTCCCAAGCTCAAGAGACCCAGCTCTCTCAGCCTTTCTCATCAGGGAGATGCGCCACTCCATTCATCTTCTTCATCATCTTTGCACTGGACTCTCTCCAGCAGTTCTATGTCCTTGTGGAACTGAGGGGCCCAGAACTGGACACAGTATTCCAGATGCGGTCTCACCAGGGCAGAGTAAGTTTTGATTTTACTTAGACTACTAGCTCCACAGGAAGACTGCAGTAAAAGAGCGTGATTTGCAGTAGAGTCTCTATAAAACTGGTCCCCATTAACCAGAATTATTTGAACCAGTGCCTGAAATGAAACAGCTGAGTCCAGCTTATGTACTAATACTGGTATCTGGGATTGTGTCCGTGCATCTGTATATGATGTGACCTAGCATTTTGCTGTGTTGACCTCGCACACTATATTCAGTGTTTCAAAGCTAGCTCACTGTCTGATTGAACATGGCCATTTCTGCCATCTAAAAATGATATTCTAAGAGTGGAGAGAAATAAGAAGTTTCTGATACCTTTCTTTTCTTGGTTGTGGGACAATGGCAACAGCTAAACTATGTGGCTGTCAAAACCAATACAGCTTTAGTTAGAATCATAGAATCATTCAGGTTGGAAAAGACCCTGGGGATTACTGAGTCCAACCATCAGCCCTACTCTGTAAGTTCACCCCTAACCAAATCCCCCAACACTACAGCTAAGCAACTTTCAAACTAATCCAGGGGTCTGGACTCAACCCCCACCCTGGGCACCACTCTCTCCAGGAAGAATTTCTTCCTGATGTCCACTCTAACCCTCCCCTGTTGAAGCTTGAAGGCCTTCCCTCTGCTTCTGTCGCTAATGACCTGTGAGCAGAGACCAGCACCAACATTCCTGCAATATCTTTTCAGATAGTTGTAGAGAGTGATGAGGTCTCCCCTCTTCCTCAAACTAAACAGCCCCAACTCTCTCAACTCTCCTCATCAGCTCTATTTAGGATTTCCTATGAGTTTTCTAATGCTGACTCTGTTAATCATGGATTTTTCCTAACTTTTTCCCATTTCCACTGGAATTTCTGCTGTTTGAATGTGAACTTCCTCTCTATTGCAGAGCACACAGAACTAAATTTTCTTTTTTTGTTGTAAAGTAAGAGTGTGAATCGGGAAACTATCAAAACATTCCAGGTATGCTTGAAAAGGAAAGGTTCTGACCTTACCAAAAAGCAGCTCTTCATCTTTTCCTTCTGCAAAACAAACAGACACCTTGACAGCCATCGAGAGAGCTGCTGAATTTTAAAGCAGCTGTAGTCTAGCAGAGAAAAGCAACATTTGTGACTGCGATTTTTGACCATTGCTCCTTCACAGGTCTTAGTGTCCACTTTTAAACGTCACAGAGATGCCTCCACTTGCCTTACGCAGGGCATGCCTAATGTCTGAGTTAGCTAGGCATTAGTTCTGCTGTCGTTTACAGAATGAGTCAATCAAGTCTGAGTTGCAATTATCATTTATGTACGTTTCAGAAGGTGTGAGCATGGACTGAACTGCCTTTCACAGAACCAATCTTACCTCCTCTTCACAGAATCACAGAACATCAGGGATTGGAAAGGACCTCGAAAGACCATCCAGTCCAATCCCCCTGCCACAGCAGGATCCCCTAGATCCAGTTGCACAGGAGCATGGCCAGGTGGGTTTCAAAAGTCTCCAGAGAAGGAGATGCCACAACCCCCCTGGGCAGCCCCTGCCAGTGCTCCATCAGTTACTGCCATAGTAAATTGTACTCATTTCTGAAATAAGAAATTTAACAGTGTTTGCTAGTTAATGTCCTTAAAATTTAGGATATTAATTATTAGGATATTAGGTTATTAATGTCCTGAATATCCTTGAAACTTTTAAAAAGGATGCTATAATGGTAAGAGAATTGCAGCTGGAGATGGGCAGATGGGAGAGGCCCAGGAGGGCTGCTCAGCGGGACAGTTCACAAGTGAGTCCTGCTTGCAAACCGGAAGGCCATGTCTGACAGCTCCATTCTGTCTTTCCAGAAAGGATGCCCTAAGCTAATGAAAATGCGGCCAAAAACAGCTTCCACAAGCCCATTTGGCTGCCAAACTGCAGCAACATCAGGCTGCGAAGTTGTTTTTCACCATTGTTGCCAGACTTATGGAGCCACTGTCGCTCCGATACCTTTTTAAAATCTTTAATTGTTGTAACGATAAAGTGAAAAAAAATACATAAATTTTTTAAGTGTCCTATGACAAGAGAAGAGCTACAGGACGTCAGTGCCAACAGCATGTAGGGCTCTACATCTACATCAGTGAATAGATATTTTCCTGTTAGTAGCTAGGTTGGCAGTGGTTTGTTTTGCTATGACAAGCCTCCACAAACAGGCAGGAGAGACAGCTGTGCTCAGAATTGTGCACCTGTAGCAGAAGTCCCTTTTCTTTTCCAGCTGATAGAGAGCTAAAAAAAGATTAAAACAAAGAAACAAAAAATCTTGGCAAAGGTTTCCAACTCTGTGGAAAAATAACAGACAAATGAAACATGCTGAGCACCATCTTTTACCTTATTGGAAAGAGTTATCAGTTTAAAAGAATTTAGAGGCAGACACTTTATACTGATAACAAGCAAACATTCTGCCTTGGATTAAGAAATCACAGAAGTGAAGCCAGCTAGAGTCAACATGGGCAAGAAGCAGAGTCCAAGCCAATGTATAACCCAGTTAGCCAAAAATTCAGCATTTGCCTTCAGCTGTAAGATTTTCTACTGCAAATGCTGTAGGTTGCTATCCTATGCTCTTGTAGAGTATCACAGAACATCAGGGATTAGAAGGATTAGAAGGGACCTTGAAAGATCATCCAGTCCAAATCTCCTGCCGCAGCAGGATCACCTCGATCAAGTCACACAGGAACATGGCCAGGTGGGTTTTAAATGACAGTTGTGAGCAGTGCAAAGGCCAAGTGGCTGTGCTAGTAGGGTGTTGCCACAAGGCTCACCCAGCCCACCCAGCAACAGTGCTCTTGGCCTCTCCTTTGGTAAAACTGTTTTGTGTGAAAGACCATCAATCTGCAGTGGTCCCAGGTGAAGAGCATGCATGCCCTTTTCACTAGCCCACATGCTGACTGTGCAGCTCTTCAGGTGCGTGACTCAAATTCCCATGACTGTTAAAAATATCCCAATATCCAAACTGGTCAAACCTATTGACAGATCACAGGTGTTCCAGATACCAGCTTGGCAAGTGTCACCAGGTGATCAGCTGATCAGATCCAGGGATCTGAGATTAACTAATTAATTTAGTTAATGTGATAATGAGATGAAGCAAAACAAGGAGAGACCAAAACCATTTATATAGTTGCAGGCAAAAGCTCACAAGAATTGGCTAAATTTGGGGAAAAACAGCAAAACACAACCCCAAAACATGCAGAGATCAATCACATGCTCTCTCATAAGTGGATCAAGTTTGGTTACCTCCTCCTCAGCGGGAAGAAATCTCTAGCAGTTCTTTTAATTGTGCAAGTCTGCCTTCCTCAGCAGCTCGAGGGTAAGTACCATGTTCCATACTCTCCATAAACTGCAGATGCCATTTCATTGCATCATGGATTTGCAGGCAGGGGCAAGCTTCTCTTCCTCATGAGGGGTTTCAAGAACAAGTCGTATGAGGAGAGGCTGAGGGAGCCGGGCAGGTTATGATTGGAGAAGAGGAGGCTGAAGGGGGACCTCATTGCCATCAACAACTGCCTGAAAGGAGGTTGGAGAGAGGTGGCTGTTGGAGAGAGGTGGCTGTTGGCCACCTTAGTAACTTATGACAGAACTTGGTAACTAATGACAGAACCAAGGGAAATGGTGTGAAGTTCAGGCAGGGAAGGTTTACACTGGATATTAGGAAAGAATTCTTTACAGACAGAGTGCTGAGGCACTGGAAGGGCCTTGCTAGGGAGGGGGCTGAGTCCTCATCCCTGCAGGTATTTCAGAAAGGTGTAGATGTGGTGCTTCATGCCCTGCTCTAGTGGCAGGGATGGAGGGGATTAGCTTGTGTTTGTCAGTCAATCAGGTCTTTAGGTATTTGGGTATCTAGGTTTTTTTGTTGTTGTGGATGTGGCTGGACTTGGTGATCTAGGAGGCCTTTTCCAACAAGGATTATTCTGTGGAGGGAGCTTAGAATTCCAAGCTGCAACCCAATCCCCCAGGCTAAAAAACCCAGCAGGCACAGAGCACAGCAGTCAGTCAGGGTGGAACAGGCTCATTTTGATGCAGCAGAGCTTCATGACACTCAGGTAATGCAAATTGTTGTTAATAGGCACAGTGGTACCCACCTTCAAGACCTTTGTGCAACAATGGATGGATAAATGTGTTTATGAACATAATAGAATTTTAAACTGTCACTGGAGTTTTTCTGAGCAGCGGTGCTGGAAAACCTTTACAGTGGAATCACACCTCCACGAGTTCCTTTCAGCTGCGGCAGCTGCACAGCTCCACACCATCTGCCGTGCAGGCAGCAGAAAGGAACATTGGAATAGCAGCCCGGGCTCATTTGGGAAACACTGGCATTGGCTACGTGGCAGAGCAACCACGGGCTTCGTGAGGGAGCTGACAGCTCTCTGTTGTAGCCTCCTGAGAGATGGCAGGCAGAGCCATTGCACAGAACAGATCTGGGCACTTAAGGAGGTAAAACAGCAGGCAGCACAGCTAGGGAGAACTTGTTGCAGGCAACTCTCCCCACTTATTGTATGAGATGCCTAATCTGCTTCTGCCAGCCAAGGCAGAGCCCGTGCCTTGAAGTGCTTTTTTCTCCCTGCACTCGTATGCTCCCGTTAACAAAAATGCCAGTATGTTGGTTCAAAGTATTTTGACACAGAGATGGTGTTTGTGAGCAACAGCAACACGCTCAGCTGCTCTTATTGTTAATGGAATCTGTGGGAAACAAAGCGTGCGTCAGGGACATAAACAGGAAGGATTTGTGATTAGCTTCAAGGCTTCTTCTCTACTCTGCAGTGGAAGAAAAGAACCTGTGACTTGTCAGTGTCTCCCTTTATTCAGCGTACATCAGAAAGCTGAGTGGTTAGCAGATCGAGAGAGTCTTCTCCCCCTCTGCTCTGCCCTGGCGAGACCTCATCTGGCATACTGTGTCCACTCCTGGGCCCCTTCAGGTCCAGAAGGACACAGAGAGAGTCCAGCTCAGAGCTGCAAAGATAATGAAGGCAGGGAAGCATCTCCCTGACGAGGAAGGGCTGAGGGAGCTGGGTTGCTTTAACTTGGAAAAATGGAGACTGAGGGGTGACTCCATTAATGTTGATGAATGTGTGAAGGGTGGGTGTCAGGAGGATGGAGCCAGGCTCTGCTCAGTGGCATCTAATGATGGGGCAATGGGAGTGAGCTGGAACAGAGGAGGTTCCACATCAATATGAGAAGGACCTTCTTCCCAGTGAGGGTGACAGAGCCCTGGAAGGGGCTGCCCAGGGACATTGTGGAGTCTCCTTCTCTGGAGACATTTAAAACCCACCTGGCCATGTTCCTGTGCGACTTGGATCCTGCTGTGTCAGGGGGATGAGACTGGACAGTCTTTTGAGGTTCCTTTCAATCCCTAATGTTCTGTTATTCTGTGATGAGCTGGAGAGGCTCTGGAGTTTTGTAGCTATTGGAGGAACATCTGGAATGATATTAGAAAACTTCCTCTAGTGAAAGATAAAAGTCATGCTGGCCAGCCAGAGACTGCTGCCTGGATTTTATCTATAGTCAGTGGAGAGACGGGAACAGCCACGAAGCAATTCACTCCATCTATGTCTTTCTGCTCACAACAAAGGAATACGAGATGACTGTCTCGTGCTGCACCAGAGCAACTCCTAAAGGACTAGATTTATGTACAAAGAGTGCAACTCTTTGTTGCTACTCAGCAGTGCCACTTAAAAGCACCCTTTGAAGGATCCAAAAGAGAATCTAGAGTCTACTTCTTGGGTCCCGCTGAACATTGCCTCTTTAGAGATGGAGTTGTGATTTTGTAATTATATCTCTTTTAGAGAACAGTTTACTTGAAAGAACAAAATTGCATTCAACTGGGCTTTTATTAAATAAAAGCAAAGTCGTTTTCTGCAGCAGTGCCTGTTTAGAAAGCACCCACACTGTGGTTGTTATTGTTTATGCTGCTTGTGCACAGCTTCAATGGGTGGAGGCTTCCTGATGCTAATAGCTGTGTCTGTAAATGTTGAACACTTCAGTCTGGGAAATCCTCATACCTTGTCCCTTTCTACTTCGCTAAGAAGAGCAGTACTTTTACTGCTCTGAAAGTCCTGCACCTCGGCCAGTGTAACCAGCATTATCAGTACTGGCTCGGAGAGGATCTACTGGAGAGCGTCCTGTGGAAAAGGACTTGGGTCTTGCATATGCAATGAGTGAAAAATACCCATGTCTTGTCAAAATTGCTGTGTTAGTTGACATGGATGGGCAAGAAAACTAAAAAGATGACTTTAAAGTAAAAAAGTGTTGTAGTTGTTAGGAGTTAAATTATGTTCAACAAATTCTGTGGTGCTCGAATGCTTGGTACAGCTGCGTGCAGAGTGGGCAGGCATTCCTGCTAACACCAAGCAAAATCTGCCCATAGAAATGAGGGAGGGAAAAGGTTAGAAATTTTAAAAACTTTCCTGAGATGGAAGCTGTTTCCACATGGTATGATGACACTGGGCGTGGTGTGATAGAAGGCTCTGTGATAAGCCTTGAGGAGTGATGCTGTTTAATCCTACTTTATGCCCCTTTATTTATCTTCTTGCTTCGACTACTCGTAACAAACAGTACTACAGATAAGAAACAGTTGTCATGATGTGCTGGATCACAATCAGAAAAAGAGCGCTGTTAATGAAGTCCTACAACTGAAACGGCTTCTAGCAGATAACACCCTTCACTTACCCACATGAGCTGAAGCATAGACTCCACCTCTGAAATTCAAAGGTGTTGATGCAATGTGTCTTTACGCCTCTTGCTAAACATGCAGTCACTGGAATGATAAGGCTCACTTGAAGACGGCGTCTTCAAAGAGAGATGAAGTGCTACACGAAAAGCAACTTGAGAATGCTGAAGGCAAAATTAAACACAAAGAAAGGAAATGAAGAAACCAGCTTTCATTTTCATTGTGATCCAATGATGGGACAAGGGGCAATGGGTGTCTTTAGCTTGGAGAAAAGGAGATTGAGGGGTGATGCCATTAATGCTTATAAATACGCGAGGGGTGGGTGTCAGGAGGATGGAGCCAGGCTCTGCTCGGTGGCATCTAATGACAGGACAAGGGGGAATGGGTGTCAGCTGGAACAGAGGAGGTTCCACATCGATATGAGAAGGAACTTCTTCACAGTGATGGTGACAGAGCCCTGGAAGGGGCTGCCCAGGGGGGTTGTGGAGCCTCCTTCTCCAGAGACGTTTAAAAGTCACCTTGACGTGTTCCTATACGACTGGATCTAGGTGATCCTACTGTGTCAGGGGATTGGACTAGATAGGGATTTGAAGGGACCTCGAAATATTAATGTTTTGTGATTCTGTGATTTTTACCACTGGATCTATTTTGGAAAAAAAAATTGGGGAGATTCTGCACTGGACTCTCTCCAGCAGTTCTGTGTCCTTCTGGAACTGGAGAGCCCAGAACTGGACACAGTATTCCAGATGTAGTCTCATCAGGGCAGACGAGGAAAAGAACCTCTCTTGATCTGCTAAACACCCCCCTTTGCGATCCACCCCAGGATGTTGTTAGCCATCTTGGCCACAAGGACACATTGCTGGCTCATGATCATCCTGACCCCCACCAGGACCCCCAGGTTGCTCTTTCCTACACTGCTCTCCAACAGGAAGGCTTGTACAAAACATACTCCTACTCAACTATAAAGAGCCATATAAAACTTGTTTCTGAATATGTTTTTACTGTATAGATCATGCATTAAAATTTAATCACTAAAAAAAGCAGCTCAGCCAGTGTTGGAGAAAAAATCACTATAGCATTTCAGAAACTTGTATCTTGTGCTAAAACATAAAGTTGGCTGAAGTTGTACTTTGTGCTAAGATTTGGCAGCACCGCTTCCTTGCCTTCGGAATCCCATCAGTCCTGCATGTAAGCTTGCAACATATCTGCACAGATAAGCAGAATACAGGCATAAACAGGTTGAGCCTGCATGTTTTTAGGTCAGGATTTACACCTCAAGGCAGGTGGTGACCTCATCTTGAACCATCAGAGGCATCAGTGAGATAAGAGTCCACAGGTTATCCTCCAGACAGTAATTTTTGGTAAGTTCAGATGGAGCACAGAAACAAGGGTGAAGAGTGCTGAAACCACAGGAATTCAACTAGCCTGTTTCATCCTTAAAAAATCATTACATCAAGGTCTGGTAGATGACATGGCTGCTTAAACAGTGATTACAGAGCTCCTCCTCCAGGGCAATGCTTATGTTTGGGTACAGCCAGCTGAATGATGGTCTTTTGAGGTCCCTTCCAGTCCGTGCTGTTCTGTGATTCTGTGAATGTGTGATCACAGGTTCCATTAAAGATGTAACTTGGAACATGGTAAAGACATTCATGATTTAGAGCAAAAATGACTCTGTGCTAATGTATGATGGGTTTTTCTCCTTCACCACCAGTTAAGAGCTCTTGGGCCAGACAGGAGTGTCGATGTGTAAACTGGCAGTTACTGGCGTGCGGGTGCCATGACGTGTGTCTAAAGCAGCTTAGTCTGCAGACTGGCTTCTCCGTGGGTGTGCCAGGCGCTCACCGGATGCTGCTCAAGCACTGAGGAGAGCTGCACACATGATATTTGGGGCAGTGATCTGCTTGCTATTTATATGACTGCTTGAGCCAAGCTAAATGGATTTGTGAAAGCGTCTTACGGAAGATTTAAAGGAAGACACAAAATCCAAGAATAGAATAAACAGTGTAAAAGACATTTGGGTTTCCTTTCTCGCTGTATAGTTCTGTGCCTCTGTTTACCACCTGTTATGACCTCGGGCCAAAGAACATCGGCTAAGGATGGCTAAAAGGAAGGGGATGTCTTTACCTGTTAGATGCTGTGGCTGTTCTGCCTTAGGGCTGTGCCTCAGGTTTTCAGGCATTGCTGACTTAGAGTTACAGAATGTGTTAGTCTGGAAGGGGCCTTTAAAGGTCATCTAATCCAGCCCCCCACTGCAGTGAGCAGGGACATCTTTAACTAGATCAGGTTGCCCAGAGCCCCATCAAGCCTGACCTTGAATGCCTCCAGGGATGGATCTTCTACAACCTCTCTGGGCAGCGTGTGCCAGTGCTTCATCACCCTCATTGTAGAGAACTTTATCTTAACACCCAACTTAAATCTGCTTGAGTTTAAAACTTGCCCCTCATCCTGTCACTACATGCCCTCGTGAACAGTCACAGAATCACAGAACATTAGATATGGGAAGGGACCTCGAAAGACCATCCAGTCCAATCCCATGCCAGAGCAGGATCACCTAGACCAAGTCCCACAGGAGCATGTCCAGGTGGGTTTGAAATGTCTCCAGAGAAGGAGACTCCACAACTCCCCTGGGCAGCCCCTTTCCAGTGCTTTGTCAACCTCACCATGAAGAAGTTCCTTCTCATGCTGATGTGGCACCTCCTCTGTTCCAGCTCACACCCACTGCCCCTTGTCCCATCATTAGATGCCCCTGAGCAGAGCCTGGCTCCACCCTCCTGATACCCAACTTACCTTCCTTTGGAAAGAGCAAACACAAACCCCATGAGTTTAAATTTGTAATGTGGCCAGCTAACCAGAAACCATCTGAGACTTGTTGGAAAGGTGTACAGGTTGTCAGCTTGAAGCACAAGCTACTGACATGCACATGTTTCCACAACCCGAGGCCTTGTTTTCCAGCTGCCTAAATAAATGTCAAAGCAGCATCTCTTGAAAAGTGCTTATGGAAAAGAATGCTGAGAAGGAAAGTCATTTTATTTACAAACATGATTGCTTGATGCCAGCAAGAGCCTTGCATGCTGTAACCTTTTCTTAGGTGTTAGACCAAATAAAGCTCACAAATTGTTAAATGGATTCTCAATGAGATCTGTGTAATCTCCAATTTTTCATTATATATTGATTAAGTAGTTAAAATTTAATAAGTGCCATTTATTACTTACATGGAATTTATTACTTATAAAATCTAGGTGATCCTGCTGTGGCAGGGTGTGGGATTGGACTCGATGATCGTTTGGGATCCTTTCAACCCCTAATGTTCTGTGATTGCCTTAAATGAATATGTTTAGATATCACAGTGAACTGAGACATTAAAGAGAACATTACACTGATGTCATTGAAGCCACAGAACTATTTCCGTGCAGCTCAACAACAGGAATGATGGGATAAGAATGTGAGATGTTAAACAAAATTGCTGCTAAGTAGGGTGGCTCCTTAACAGTGTCCAAAAGCTGGTGGATGAACTTTAAAGGCTGTGGATGTTCCAGCCAGCAGAAGCTATGTTTCAGCAAACCTGCGACTAAGTGATGATAATGTTAAATGCACATTGCCCACTGAGTGGAAAAAAAAGCCCTCAGAAATCATGCTTGCCTAAGGATTTAGGAAAAAAAAGTGCCTTGTGGGTGGATGAGATCTAAGCGTTGTATAAATAAGCAAAGTGTTCGGAGACAACTTGAATTGCATTAAGAATTGGAATGGATACAGAGCAATCAGTGATGATAACAAAGCTGATAGACACTCTTTTAGACTTAGGAATGAGAAAGGATGATTTACAGCTTGACAATTGGGTATTATATGCAGCCTTAAAGATAGCGAGGGGGCAACAATGCCATATTTCTTTGAGAAGATACCGTGGCCTCGTGAGGTGTGTCCCTTTTTAGTGAGTGCCTGCTAAGTACGTGGTAGTGGTACTTACTGCTCAGTACAGGTCTGCTCCCTGTACTCAGCGCTGGGGAGGCTGCACCTTGAGCACTGGGTCCCTTTTTGGTCACCTCAGTACACGGGAGACATCGAGGCGCTGGAGCGAGGGCAATGAAGCTGGGGGAGGGCCTGGAGAATCTGTCTGATGAGGAGACATGGACAGAGTTGGGGCTGTCTAGTTTGAGGAGGAGGAGGCATCGCTCTCTACAACTATCTGAAGGGACATTATAGAGATGTAGGTGCTGGTCTCTTCCCACAGGTCATTAGTGACAGAAGCAGAGGGAAGGGCTTCAAGCTTCAACAAGGGAGGTTTAGACTGGACATGAGGAAGAAGTTCTTCCTGGAGAGAGTAGTCAGGCACTGGGAGGGGCTGCCTAAAATGTTGGTTGAGTCCCCATCCCTGGATGTGTATAAAAGATACTTAGCTGTAGTGTTGGGGGATCTGGTTTAGGGGTGACCTTGTAGAGTAGGGTTGATGGTTGGACTTGATGATCCCAGAGGTCTTTTCCAACCTATGATTCAATGATATAGTTCAATCAGTGGCATTTATAAATAAAACCCTGATTTAAAATCAGTGGTCAGACAATTGACAAGACACACTGAAAATCAAACATGTTTAGTGACAGTTGAGGATTAAGTGCCCTGTGAACTAAAAACTAGTTCAGCAACCACAGAAACCAATGATCTGGCCTCCTACAAGTCCATGTCCTGTGGCTGATTCTCTTTGGTGTGTTAGAAGGCACAAGACACACCAAAACATCTTTCCAGTGTGAATTCTTCACTCTTTGGAGAGGCCTTTTTTTTACTGGGGATACTACAAGGTTGTCACAGCTGTGTGAGACTTGACCAAGCTAATTAATCCCAAGGACTGTAGTTTTATGCCAAACGTCTTGGAACTGGCTGATAGAAAAAAATAAAGGAGCCTGAGAATTTATTTTTAGTGGGAGAGTGGGAATGAAAGACAAAGCACAGGATCAGATAAAATTTCCCAAAGAAAATGTGATCTAACTCCCCTTCCACCCATCAGCCCACCCATGGCTTCAGTTTTGTCCCAGCCAAACACTGCTGCAGTTAATGTCTCTGGTTTTAGAACCATTAATGGACATGAGGATTACAGCCACTTTCTCCTCATGCTGTTGGATTCCCATTAGCACACTTCATCACCAGGCTGTACTGAACAGAAGGTGCCAAAGTCCCTGACAGTAATTCCTCATAATTGTGGCTCATATGGAAAGAAGAGCACATCTCCCAGGTGAAGCAGGATCTCCGCGTCCTGCATCCGTGGCATTTAATTTTCAGTTGCTCTAAATCCTCCTAGTGCAGTGCAGTTATGTGCAAGTAGGCAGATTTGGCGAGTAAGTGCTGCAGACTTTTCCGTTCACTTCACTGCATGGAATGCACTTCTTCTTCAGCTGCTCACAACAGAATATAACCTGACAATATACTTCACAGACCCACAGAATCTTGGAACATGAGGGGTTGGAAGGGACCTCGAAAGATCTAGTCCAATCCCCCTGCCAGAGCAGGATCCTCTAGATCATGTCGCACAGGAACATGTCCTGGCAGACTCAACCCCCACCCTGGGCAGCCCAGTCCAGGGCCTGACCATTCTCTCCAGGAAGAATTTCTTCCTGATGTCCAGTCTAACCCTCCCCTGTTGGAGCTTGAAGCCCTTCCCTCTGCTTCTGTCGCTACTGACCTGTGAGAAGAGACCAGCACCAACACATCTACAGTGTCGTTTCAAATAGTTGTAGAGAGTGATGAGGTCTCCCCTTTGCCTCCTTTTCCTCAAACTAAACAGCCCCAACTCTCTCAACCTCTCCTCATAACAGACCTTAGACAGAAAAATCCCATCACTTGTGCAAAGTGCTTTGCAGGCAACTGCGTGGGAAAAGGATGAGGGGACAAAGGGAGACCAGTGAGCAGCACCAGGCCTGAGGCCAGACAGTTGAAACGCCTCTCTTGTGCTGGAGCTCTCTTTGCTTGCTGCACCGAGTGCTGCTCTGGTTTGGCACAAGCAGGCTGGCCTTGCACCCGATCCAAACCAGCAGCTCTGGCCGCTGAGGCGGCCCCAGCTGTGGATCTGGTCCCATCTGAGCAGCTCAGCTTAGCAGCTCCTGTGGCTATGGAAGCGACACCACAAGTAGCTTGTAAAGGGGTAGCAGTTAGGAAGAAGAGATTCTCTGATGGCAGTAGATGCAATTCCGTGGCTCCCCATACCACGTCTCATTGCAGCACCATCCACATTCCCACATGGGAAGTGAGGATTTGAGGATTTTGTTGGGGGCATACTAGCCACACTCTGCCTGTCAGAAACAACAGAAGGTTAGGATGCAGTGCAGGCAGTGAGACTGCGGCATGGCTTAGAAGGAAGTACTTAGAGACAGGTCAGTGAGAAGCATCCTATGTGAGCTTCTAAATGAGAGGTCAGAGGGAGCAGTTGGGCACAAGGTGGAATGGGAAATTTTCCCCCTGGTTCTCATTGTTACTTCCCTGTGAGCTGTGTAGTCACGGAATCACAGACTCACTCTGGTTGGAAAAGACCCCTGGGATCATTGAGTCCAACCATCTACTCTACCTTACAAGTTCACCCCTAAACCACATCCCTCAACACCTCATCCAAACGATCTTTAAACACATCCAGGGATGGCCACTCAACCATAGTCTGACTGGCGCTGTGGGTTTAAGTTTAAAACCTGACTCAGTGAGAAAAGTGGTGTTTGAAAGAGTCTGTGATTCTTGGCTAGAGTAGATCTTACATGAAAAGACCATCAACAAGAATCTCAGCATTTTCCCAATATATTCCCGTCGTTCTCTATTTACAACTCTGAATTAGTGCATCTAGCTTTGATAACAATGTTTGGCAAAGATGAAGTGTGAGAATGACAGTTGTCTAAAGCTATTCTTATGCTGCATGTTTGTTACATGGAAGTGCTGTGCTCAGCGGTGGATCCCCTTACTGCTTTCTCTACCCATTCCGCTAGAGGAATTAGCGGTTCAGTCTCAGTATGGGTGTCAGCTGGAACACAGGAGGTTCCATGTCAATATGGCAAGGAACTTCTTAGCGGTGAGGGTGACAGAGCACTGGCAGGGGCTGCCCAGCGAGGCTCTCGAGTCTCCTTCTCTGGAGACATGTAAAACCCACCTGGACATGTTCCTGTGTGACTTGATCTCAGGCATCCTGCTGTGGCAGGGGGATCGGACTGGATGATCTTTCGAGGTCCCTTCCAATCCCTAATGTCCTGTGACTCTGTGAAGGCAGAGCATTTCTACCAAAACGTGCTGCCTGATCAAAGCAATACATAAAATACTGACCATAACGCGGCGTTAGCGATCGTGTGTGGTGCCATGGAGGACGTAATCCGTAATGGCACACACTGTGCAGCTGTACACACACCGGTGAGGTTTGGCTTTGTCCTCTGGATCTCTTTTGTGCCTCTGCTAAGGATTCTTTTTTGAAGCAGTCTGCAATTTCACATTATCACTTTCTAGAATATTTTATGGAGATTTCTGCTCACCAGCTTGGATTAGCTGCTGCCTAGCAGGGTGAGAATAATTCAAATTGCATCCATTGCTTCTGTAATTATTTTAAGTGACTTCTAATCAGGATTTAAGAAGCAAGTCTGTACTCTCAATTTTAATTACAAACCTAGCTTTGAAGGACTTTAACTTGACTCAAGTGGCCCTGATATATGCAGCTCACAACTCCTTCGTGCCAGCCCACCAATCACTCCGTTCTGGCAGAGGGAGAGAAACCCACCTTTCTCTTTAGAGATAAATCAGTCAGAGAAATACATCACTCTCACAGAATCACAGAACATTATGGATTGGAAGGGACCTCAAAAGATCATCCGGCTCTTGAGATCACACTGCCTTAAAATCTACATTATATCGTGATGTTTCTGGAACAAGGCAAACCAACAAATTTCAGCTGCATCTGCAAGTCGATGCATCTGATAGAGACAAGTTTTCTTTAATGAGAAATGTTCTGCTGATTACGAATGGTCTCTCAAACCCAGTTTCTGAGGTTGGCTTTCTGACTGAATTACTTTGAAATGAAAACTTTCCAGGAGGTGCATGCGATCGACACTGAGTTTGGAAGCCGTGAGGCTGTGAAAGAAATGTTCTAAAGAAAAAGGAAGGCAAGTGATGGCTAAATGCGACGTATTCCACTCTGATGTGGGTGCAGGCAGCCAGAGCACGCCAAGCCTGTGAGAAGGTTTGGTGCGCAGAGGTATACTCCAAGGGCAGAAGCAGAAGGGTGCAGCCTTGCCTCCAGAGCTCCAATACAGCTGCTGCCAGTCCAGAGATCCTGGGCCTGTTGCCCAGGCATGGCAGGGTGACTCTTTCAGCGCTGGCAGAGGAACCTTGCCTGTCGAGGCAGAGGAGGAACGTGGCACATTTCCCACCAATGTGAAGGTCAGAGTACTCCATAGGTTTGAAAGGTACCCCAGCTTCTTCCGAAGCAACGATTCATACACAAGTCATCTAATGAACTCACAGAATCACAGAACATTAGGGATTGGAAGGGACCTCGAAAGATCATCCAGTAGAATTCCCCTGCCAGAGCAGGATCACCTAGGTCAAAGTTGCACAGGAACGTGTCCGGGCAGGTTTGAAATGTCTTCAGAGAAGGAGACTCCACAACCTCCCTTGGCAGCCCCTTCCAGTGCTCTGTCACCCTCAATTGTGAAGAAGTTCCTTCTCATATTGATGTGGAACCTCCTCTGTTCCAGCTCACACCCACTGCCCCTTCTCCTACCACTAGATAACACTGAGCAGAGCCTGGCCCCATCCTCCTGACACCCACCCTTCACATATTTACCAATATTAATGAGATCACACCTCAGTCTCCTTTTCTCAAAGCTCAAGACACCTGGCTCCCTCACCCTTTCCTCATCAGGGAGGTGTTCTGCTCCATTCATCATCTTTGTGGCTCTGTGCTGGACTCTCCCCAGCAGTTCTGTGTCCTTCTGGAACTGAGGGGCCCAGAAGTGGACACAAGATTCCAGATGTGGCCTCACCAGGGCAGAGTAGAGGGGAAAATGAACTGTCCAAAGTGTTTTCACTTGTTCTGTTCTCCAAATACCCTTTGAAAGTTCTACCCTTTCTTCAGACAATGATTAATCCAGCAAGCAGTCCTTGAGTTTTGGGGTAAACATGATCAAATCTGTGGAACTGACTCAAAGCTCTTATGAAAATGGAGTGATTTTGACTCCTCTCTCACCTATTAGAGAGCAAACTACATTAGAAAGTCCACAAAAAGAAAAGAGAGCTGTTCCAGGACTTGTCTCCTTGCCTGTGAGTGATTAATATGTAAAGTCAGATGAAAAGTGTTTTTTTCCTGGCAGGTGAAAACAGAGATACCAGGACCAAATTCATCTCCAGTGACAATTCATTAGGCTCAGAGGAGTTGCACTAGGACGGCTTTTAATGTTGTTTCGAAACCAAAACATAACAGAAACCTCTCTTCTTTGCAATGAACAAATATCGAACAGGTACTTCTGTCTTCATTTACTGGGACTGCTTCAAAGGAAATCATTGCAGCAGTACAGGACAATTTCTGTTTATTCACAGAGACCAGGCTTTTATCCTCACACACTCCTGTCTTCTAACCTTGAAAATTAATCAACTATGTTCTGCTTAAGATAAAGCAGCAGGTTTTTAACTAATTGTGCTGAATGCTCTGGCAAACTGCTTCTGAATAGGAGCGTAAAATGCTATCCCATTGCGCAGAGTCGCAGAGTCACGGGACGCCAGGGGTTGGAAGGGACCTCGGAAGATCATCCAGTCCAATCCCCCTGCCAGAGCAGGTTCCCCTAGACCAAGTCGCACAGGAACACGTCCAGGTGGGTTTTAAGTATCTCCAGAGGAGGAGACTCTACAACCCCCCTGGGCAGCCCCTTCCAGGGCTCTGTCACCCTCACTGTGATGAAGTTCCTTCTCATATTGATGTGGAACCTCCTCTGTTCTAGCTCACACCCACTGCCCCTTGTCCTATCGCTGAGGATCCATGAAGATGATCAAGGGAGTAGAGCACCTCTCTTATGAGGAAAAGCTGGGTCTCTTTAGCTTGGAGAAAAGGAGACTGAGGGGTGACCTCATTAATGTTGATAAATATGTGCAGGATGGGTGTCATGAGGATGGAGCCAGGCTCATTTTATATTGTAATTACCAGACACATTTTTGCTGCAGGAACATAGTGGTGAATAGGACATGGGGCTGTGGACCAGGACACTGGGATTAAGTTTTGAGGTCTTGAAAGCAACTTTCCAACGTGAATGATTCTAGGACAGTCCAGTCATCAGTGAACAAGCATAAAGCATTTAGAAGATCTATTTTGGGTGGTGAGCAGCACAGTTACGACTGCTCTAAAATTAAAACCTCTTGATTATTAATGTGTCTGTGAGTTGTGCAGGTTCCCACCGGTTCAGTTCAGCTCTTTGCTGAGACATAGGAAAGAAGTTGTTCTAGGAATAGACTCCATCCAAGCCCAGCACCTCAAATGGTGACACACCACTGTGAGCAGCCAAAGCTCAACAAGTACTCAGGGCTGAAGTTCTTTTAAACTGGGTTGTTGTAGTTTCAGTTGGAGCAGGTTTCATGGCCTGAGGCATTGGGGAGTTGCTATGGCAACCTGTGACATTTTTCAGCTCTGCAAAAACTGGAAGGATGAGATGGGAGCTTCTAGTTTAGGGTTTCTGCTCCAACTTCTCCTTCACTGCACTTTTCATCTGTGTCCGCAGAGGATGCACGTGGCACTGTGCTGAGCAAAGGCTGAGGGGGCTGGGTGTCTTGGGCTTGGGAAAAAGGAGACTGAGGGGTGACCTCAGTCATGTTGATGAATATGTGAAGGGTGGGTGTCAGGAGGATGGAGCCAGGCTCTGCTCAGGGGCATCTAATGACAGGACAAGGGGCAGTGGGTGTGAGCTGGAACAGAGGAGGTTCCACATCAGTCTGAGAAGGACCTTCTTCATGGTGAGGGTTACAGAGCACTGGACGGGGCTGCCCAGGGGGCCTGGGAAGTCTCCCTTCTCTGGAGATGTTTGCATTTATTTTTAAAAATCTATTTCTTTGCTTAGCCGTGGATATTTCCCCCAAATGTTTGGCAGTGCTGGTCAAAACTGTGCTCATATTCATATGTGACCCCTCCATTGCCCTGCTGGGAAACGGGAATGCAGTAAGGTAGCCTGTTTTCCTTCCTAACTTCAAAAAATATGAGTGTTCTGGTGGTTCATGGCATTATAAAACAATAAAAGGGGGCCTCTTAAGAAAGAGAAATGAAATTGGAACCTGGTCCCAGTCATGTTCATTTTAGAATACATATTTTATTAGCAACTGCATCAGACCCAGAGAGCCAGTTCTGATGGTCTCCAGTTCAGTGTGGAATTAGAAGAAGCCATGCTGGTTGTTGTTTCTGGGGTGGTTGTCTCTTTTTTCCCCCTTAGCTTCGCTCTCTCACACAGATGAACAATTCCCCTTAGCAGTCAGACGAACCTCTCAGAGGTCACACATCCACCAACTTCCTGCAGCTGAGATGAGGTGAATTTAACTTCATGATGTTACTCAGTTCTGTTTCTTCTATCTTTCAGGGCCAGGTCTGGCTCAGAAGGGCACTTTAATTCAATTGGGATTCTGTAGCAGGAACCTTGTCTATAGCCCTTCCAGCAGCATTCCTTTATGAAAGAAGGCTGCACCTCAAAGATAACTGGTTGCCACGTAGAAATCAAGTTATGAAGACAACTTCATATTTTTCCAAACATTTTTGTGTGCACGTCTCAGTTACTAATGCTGTGGCCAGGGGATGCCAGGGCGGGAGGGGGAGCAAGACACAAACGAGTCCATTATTCTGTCTGATTACGCTTTGTCCCTTTCAGCCACTTGGAAGAGACAAAACGCTCAAAGACTTTTAACGTCAGCTGCTTTTCCCCAAGTTCTGCAAACTGTGTGATTTGAGTAAGATACTGTCTCCTAGACAGGCTCTACAATTTGAGTGTGAGTGTTGGGGGATCTCGTTTAGGGGTGAACTTGCAGAGTAGGGTTGATGGTTGGACTCGACGATCCCAGGGATCTTTTCCAACCTGAATCATCCTGTGATTCAATGACTTTCTCTGATGTAACTCTAGTTTTATATATTTATCTATCTTTTTATTGGAAAATTCAGAGTGTGAGCTAGTCTGGAGAGATTTCCCTGGTCACAAGGATGGGTTTATGACATGCACTTATACAGAACTGCTGAGGAAAATGCCATTTCTGTAGGTGTTAACAATTCCGTGGTGCGTTGGGGCCGTACGCTCTTAGTTCCACATGGTGGGCTTGGCTTTCGTCATGTCATTAAACATAACAAATTCAAGGGTGTTCTCTGTTAAAAGCAAACAGCAGCAGCAGTAGTACAAAAGACATGTCTGGACTACCACTGGAAAACTGAAATACAGAGCAGATGTATTACAGGGAAAATATTACAGCTCCAGCTTCTCTCCACCAGTCCTAGTGCAGTTTTCCCTTCAGTGACAAATCCTTCTCGACTTGATCTAGGGGATCCTGCTGTGGCAGGGGGATTGGACTGGATGATCTTCTGAGGTCCCTTCCAATCCCTAATGCTCTGTGATGATCAGCAGCAGTCACATAGTGAAACTCTTCCCCTTGCAGCTTTTTCATTCCCCTTCCCTTTCCCTGAAACCTTACGAATCTGCATCAATATTCATCTGTATTTATTAACAGAGGCTTCGCTAAGTGTTTCCATTTAATTGATTGGTTTGGTTCATTTCAGCATTGATTGACCCAAGTCCCAGCTTCCATTACTCTTCCCTGCTGCCCGCGACGAAGCTCTCATCAATTTGTCCCACACACAAGCGGCAGACCATTGATCAGTTTTCAACTTCATTTCATGTTTTGTTGAGTGGAAGATGCTGCTTGTTTCCTTGGCCGAGGGTCACACTTGTTAAGCAGCTGCACAGCACTTAAGAAAGCAGTGACGTTTGGGTTCTTTCTAGTTTTGGGAGCCTCCAAAATCACTTGGTGCGGAGCAAAGCTTTTTTTTGCTGGCAAAATCCAATTGGGAAAATGAACCTATTTTGTTGTGGCACAGGAGGGATTTATCACTTAGCTGGGATGTTTAACTGATGTCGACAATGAAAACCCCTTTAGCTGTGGACATGTTACACTGTTAGAACCTGTGTCGTTTGGTTTGGTTCCATTTTTACCTTTGGGACAAAACAGTATTGGGAAGGTCAGCTTCCAGAGAAAGCTGAAGCGTGACATTTGAATGCTTCAATAAAGCCTCGAGTACCTGAAAACAACATCCAAATGACGAGTGTTTTGCAAACTTCACTGGCTGCTGTTTGGAAGGAGGTTGTTCCTAGAACAGGTAGTCAAAGGAATCATGTCAAAATCCCCAGTGTTAGCAGCAGTTACATCGGCCAGTGCTACCCCTTGCTGCTTACTCTGCTCAGACAGCAACACTTTCTTCCTTCGGGCAACTCCAGGCACATTAGGAGGACTGAGAGCTGTTCATGTGCCAGCAGTACTGCCAGCTGGACCAGAACTTGACTGTGCTGAGACTACAGAGGAAAAAAGGGGTTCAGAGAGCTGCTAGAGAGAGGGTGCAGTTCAAAGGATGGGAAGGAAAAAGGTCCAGTCATGTAACAGATGCTCTCAATTTCATTGCTTAGAAGACAATGAATAGGTAGGGAGAAGTTCTGGGAAGCCTGATTCTCCCTAAGGCAGTATTTCTGGAGTAAGCAGTGCCCCTTAGCCATAGGAAGACTTTGCTCTGGAAAACACCCCACATCTGACTGCAGCAGATTAGCATTTCTCTTTTCCTTTCTCCACATCAGCTAGTGTCTACAAGCAAGTCCTCGAGCCTTTTACGTAGTGTTACCTTGTCCACACTGATCAAATGTCTCTCTGCTTGCGCTGTTGCCTCCACTATTAGAGACTGACTGTGTTTCCTCTCTTTACTGGTCAGAGAGTGTCTTCATAATCCCTAGTACCATCTGTACCGTACACAGCCGGCTGATGGTAGCACTGCGGACTGACGCTCTGCATCGCATGGCTTTTGATCACGCAACACAGGAACTTCAAATGTGATGCTGGGAGACGGACACAGAGGCACCATCCAAATGAAAACTAATTTATCCTGCCCAAGCCCAGGCTTTCCCTGAGGCAGAGCAGCAGGATAACACAGACACCAGCTAACTCCCTTTCCTAGAACCACACAAATACGAACAAAAAAAGCCCTATGAAGGCTTATCGTTGTAGAATTGTCCTTTGCAATTTGATTGTGTATCTTGTACATCACAGTCTTAACTTGCACAACCACTGAAGCAACCAACACTTTTTTAATGAGTTTATTCTGCAATCTACTAGATCTCATTCTGAAGAAATAATTGCAAAGCTTAACATTTGTCCCATTATAGAGTCAATCAATCATAGAATCACAGAACATCAGGGATTGGAAGGGACCTCGAAAGATCATCTAGTCTAATCCCCCTGCCACAGCAGGATCACAAGTTCACTCTACAAGTCCTACTCTACATGTTCACCCCTAAATCAGATCCCCCAATACTGCATAGAATCATAGAATCAAAGAGTCATAGAATCATTCAGGTATTTTTTACAAGCTTAAGGAAAACTTTCACTCTGCAAGACAGAGTGAGATCTTAGAATCTTTCAGGTTGGAAAAGACCCTTGGGATCATCAAGTCCAACCATCAACCCTACTCTACAAGGTCACCCCTACACCAGATCCCCCAACACTACATCCAAGCGACTTTTAAACTCATTTTAAACTCAGGGATGGGGACTCAACAACCACCCTACCTCAAAACAACTGAAACCAGTTCAAAGTACAAACACTGGAAAAGTAATACTCAAGCTATAATTGTCTTTGTTCCACCCTGCTGACCGAAGTTTAGCACGCAAACAAGGGCACTTATGGAATAGATTGGATTGTGTGCAGAAGGCAGCGTGTGTGATATCTTACATCCACAGACCTGTTTATCAAGTGTTTTTCTACCTCTCCAAGGGGTTCACCAGCTTATTTTAAACCAGCAATTTTTGTTGACTCCCTTGTAAACAGTTTTTTTCCACAAGTTTTAATTAAATATAACAAGAAAAATACCAACTGGGTTAAACAACACGCTGTGAGACTCAAACTACCCAGCAGTCAAACAGAAATAATAATCTAAGACCTAAAATGCTAATGACATGCTATGAATGTAATGATCAACTGATTAGCCATTTAATTTCTCATTTGGAATCAAATTTACAGACCTAACTTATCAATTCAGGAGTGACAGTAACATTACAATTAAGTATGTGCTTTGGTGTTTCAGCAAATGACAGCCATTGGTTAAACAGCAGTAATACTAGCCTTTGGGACAAACACCGAGAGCATTCTGCCTAATTCATTTCATTTTCAAATGAACAAAGCCTGGCTCTGAAATGTCCTGCTTTCCTATAAATATGCCTGGGAGGGCTTGCTGTTAACTCTGGAGACTGAAAGATGGTGGCTGCAAAAATGAGCCCCATTTATTATGTCAAAACGCAGCCTCTCAAGCAGAAGGGTACCGCTCAGACAGCGCAACAGCTCCCCAGAGAGGAGAGATGCTTTGGATGTGGTCTGTGCAGAGCTGCTCACTGGACATGGGAGACCTCCACACCCCAGTTTTTCTAGCAGCTAATAACTTGTAGGATTACACTCTCAAAATGGAGATATGAGTTCTCTAAGCCTTTTATAATGAGAGGAAAAAGCCCCTCTTCCTTGAGAATGAGTGGCTGTGCAGTACTTAGTTCACTGTTTGCCAGAAAAACAGCCACTATGGGTAACACATCCCTGAAACTGGAGTTAAAGTCTGCTTCACTGCTGATGCTGCTGAGAGACTTCAAGAGTCAAATTTTGCAATAAAAAATAAAGGTCTCTCTTCTGATGCGTTTTTCAGCGCCGCTAATTAATGCCTGTGGATTAGGACAATGTGTCTGAGCTGACTCTCATAGAATCACAGAATCATTCAGGCTGGAAAAGACCTTTGGGATCATCGACTCCAACCATCAACCCTACTGTATAAGGTCGCCCCGAAACCAGATCCCCCAACACTACATCTAAGCATTTTTCAAACACCTCCAAGGATGGGGACTCAACCACCACCCTGGGCAGCCCATTGCAGTGCCTGCCCCCTCTCTGGGAAGAATTTCTTCCTGATGTCCAGTCTAATCCTCCCCTGTTGAAGCTTGAAGCCCTTTCCTCTGGTTCTGTCACTAATGACCTGTGAGAAGAGACCGGCACCAACACATCTACAGTGTTGTTTCAAATAGTTGTAGAGAGTGATGAGGTCTCCCCTCAGCCTTCTCTTCCTCCAACTACACAGCTCCAGAACAGCTTTTCCCTTATAAATTTCAATTTATAAAACAGAGACACATTGCAGTCTACCCTGGATGGATCCTCATTCTGGTTTTTGAGTGTGGTTGAGAAACAGTAAGAGAAAGTACAAACTTTTCTTCTTCTCTTTTTGTTTTTCAAGCAGGAGAATAGAATTTGACTTCCCTCCAGAGAAGTTACCTTTTCTTCTGTTTTCTCTTTGTGACAAAGACACTTGCCTGGAATGTTAATTCACGGAAGAGAGATAAAAGAAAACCTTGGAAGACTGGAACTCTATCTGCTGCTGCACATTTAGAATGATAGAAGCACAGCCTGAGGAGAAGCAGAAGCGGAACTCTAGTGCAAGCTGCATGGCAAAGCTTGCACACAGTAGTCACACAGCTGTAAGGATTGTCATACAGTGCTGTGAGTTATCACACAATTATCTTTGCTAGCAGCATGTGTGTATATACGTGTATAAATAACATCTTTTAATGTATAGATCTATGCAGTATTCAGGTATTTTTTACAAGCTAAGGAAAACTTTCACTCTGCAAGACAGAGTGAAATCTTAGAATCATAGAATCATTCAGGTTGGAAAAGACCCCTGGGATCATCGAGTCCAACCATCAACCCTGGTCTACAAGTTCATCCCTAAACAAGATCCCCCAACACTACATCTAAGCATCTTTTAAACTCATCCAGGGATGGGGACTCAACCCCCACTCTGGGCAGCCCATTCCAGTGCCTGACCACTGTCTCCTTGAACAATTTATTCCTACAAGTCATTGAGTCCAACTATCAACCTTACTCTGTAAGTTCACCCCTAAACCAGATCCCCCAACATTACACAAAGAATCATAGAGTCATTCAGGTTGGAGAAGACCCTTGGGCTCATTGAGTCCAACCATCAACCCTACTCTGTGCCTGTCCTTCTTGGCCACCTGAGCACCCTGCTGGCTCAGGTTCAGCCACCTGTCAATTAGAATCCCCAGGTCCCTTTCTTCTGGGTAGCTTTCCAGCCACACTGCCCCAAGCCTGTAGCGTTGCAGGGGATTGTTATGACCAAAATGTAGGACCAAACACTTGGCCGTGTTGAAACCGCCACGATTATCCTTAGCCTGCCGAGGACCCTCTGTACAGCCCTACCACCCTCCCTCCCAACTCCCTCCCATATGCAATGGTGGAGAAAATATTCTTTGCTCTGTGCAGCTCAAGGCTTTTAGCAACTTCCACTTCTACTCACAGTGGTTATTTGTCCCACCTGCACAGCAATAAGCTGTGTGTCAACCTGTGAAAACTATACCTTGCCACCTACCTAAATGAGACTAGAAATGGAAGGGCATGAACTGAAAACATAGACCGAAATGCGGCATTCATTTTTCCTTACTCGGTGTCACATACCTCTCTTCCCAGAACTCGCAGTCTTTCGGCAGAGCGCCTTCTCTGTTGTCAGTCTCACAAACTGAGGCAAGGTTGGTTGTGAGCTTATTTCATTTCTTCGGTTCTGAACACAAAACCCCTCCGCTCTCCTCTCTGTCAGATATCGCTGTGTGATAAAGAGTAGTCTGGTGGGTATGGCTGTTAAAGTGCTGCAATTTTCCTAGCATGTATTCATCTGCAGTAAAAGAGAAACCCTGCCTTTGTACAGACTATAGACTTGATATTAGGAAGAATTTTTTCACAGAGAGAGTGGTCAGGCCCTGGAATGGGCTGCCCAGGGTGGTGGTTGAGTGGCCATCCTGGACGCATTTAAAGATCATTCAGATGAGTTGTCGAGGGATGTGGTTTAGGGGTGAACTTGTAAGGTAGGGTAGGTGGTTTGCCTTGATGATCCCAGGGGTCTGTTCCAGCCAGAGTGATTCTGTGATTTAGTGATCTGCTTCTCTAGAGATGTTTAAAACCCACCTGGCCATGTTCCTGTGTGACTTGATCTAGGTGGTTCTGCTCTGGCGAGAGGAATTGGACTGGATGATCTTTCGAGGTTCCTTCCAATCCCTAACATTCTGTGATTCTGTAATATTACACATGACACAGGTTTATCTCCTTGGTCAGCCCTATGAACAAACTGTTGTGGGAAGAATTCAGACTCTGACCATCAGCCCGTCACCTAACCACCCCAAGGAGCATCAGCTAGCAAATCTGAAGATGACAATGATGGAGCGATTGTCGGCAGCACATACTTAATCACAAAAGAGGGTTAAATTTGACAGCAATCCTGTCTTTACATTGAAAAAGAAAAGAAAAGGCTCTGCTTTGGTTTTTTATTTGAATTGTGAAATTTGTTGACACCGGCTCATTCATTAAACTAAAGACCAGTGAGACCATTCAAGCTGGCAGCCAGATGAGCCTCTTTCTCCAGTTCTCACTGGCTTTACAAGCAATCAGATTGTTACCGCAGCATAAAGGAGCCCTGGCTACTCCTGTGCCGTGCCTCCACTCCAACCCTAAACCACCAGAAATTGCTTAAGAGCCGCCCCATTCATCTTGTCCCCAGCAGCCCTAATGGAACTCTTGGAGCAAGGAGACGGCGTGAGCGACAGCAGCCCTGGAGCTACTCTAATGTGTTTCACAGACACAGGCTGGCATTTGTTACCTGAGGTTCACAGATATGCGTCAGTGTCTTAATGCCTCTTCCTTCCACTGTCCCAGAAAGTCATGGCCAAGCTATTAGTCAGTGCCTGGAGCAGGAGCTTCCACAACAGCTCAGAGGAAAGAGCTTAGTCCTGTGATTATTTCCCACAGCACTATTTTCAAATGATTTCTGCACCAAAAGCAGCTTTTTTTCTCTATTAACTAAACTTTGGATACATAGATCTGACTATGTGATGAGTTTGAAAGCAAACTGATACCATTCTGTCAAGGGAACTTGTGTTTCTTGCAGTGACAAAAAGATGACACCTTTGCATTTATTAGTAATAACAGCATCAGTGTGCTCAGGCAGTGCTGTCAGGTGACTTGCAGAAGATAAACATAACCGGGGATGAATTCTCACAACATAGATAGAAACTAGCATCGATAACGTGTCTGATGTCTTCAATCACTACCTTTTATTCTGCAGCAAGATCAAAATTGTCATGGTAAACTCAGTTGACAGACAGAATAGATCCTTGGTGCATTAACAGAGAAAGACAGAGCTAGAACAACAATATCCCTACATATTTATTATATATTTGACCAATCTGGAATATCGTGTCAAGTCCTGGGCCCCTCAAGTCAAGAAGGACACAGGACTGCTGGAGACAGTCCAGTGCAGAGCCACAGAGATGATGAAGGGAGTGCAGCATCTCCCTGATGAGGAAGGCTGAGGGAGCTGGGGCTCTTGAGCTTGGGGAAAAGGAGACTGAGGGGTGACCCCATTAATGCTGATAAATATGTGAAGGGTGGGTGTCAGGAGGATGGAGCTCAGTGGCATCTAATGACAGGACAAGAGGTAAAGGGTGTCAGCTGCAACATAGGAGGGTGTTCCCTTCCTGTTGAGTGTCACAGAGCACTGGAAGGGGTTGCCCAGGGAGGTTGTGGAACCTCCTTCTCTCAAGACATTTAGAACCCGCCTGGACATGTTTCTGTGTGACTTGACCTAGGTGATCCTGCTGTGGCAGGGGAATTGGACTAGATGATCTTTCGAGGTCCCTTCCAATCCCCAATGTTTTATGATTCTGTGAGTGGGACAAACGATAAAAGCTACTGCAGAAGGAGTCAGCATGGTTGTCTAGACTGGGAGAAACTCAGTCAAGGCTACTGCTGATGCTTTGCCCGGCTTCCCTGTGGAAGAAGCCTCTCTCTTTCAGGCGAGCCGCTGCTCCTGAGGATGGGAACAGACTGCCCGGGGAGGTGGCTGAATGACCGACCATCCCTGAGGGTGTTTAAGACTCCTGTAGCTGTAGAGCTTAGGGGCAGAGAGCAGCAGCGCCCTTGGCAGGGCTGGGGTCACGGCTGCACNCAGGGGGCAGCGCAGCTCCTTGCTGGCCGCTAGAGCCGGTGTTGAAGGTTTTCTTCAGTGGGTTGAGTATCTCACCCACCCGCCTTTGTCTCCTTGTACTCTGTTTGCCACACCGTATTGCTGGGACCCTGTTACCTTACCTCATTCAGACACCCTTCTGCAGAGTCTGCTGGCACATCATGCTGTGTGTCTGGCTTCAGTGACTGTGATCGCTGCCCCTCTTGAATCGTAGAATCATAGCTTGTATGGCTTTGTTGTTGGGGAAAGGAAACACGGCTTTGGTCTGTATTTTGCGCTGGGTGGTGACCCGTTTTCCAACCTGTTTCCTTTGCGGTGTAGGTGCTGTTGTGTATCTGTAGCAACTTGCCCGTATATGTTCCTGTGGGACATGATCTAGGTGGCCTTGCTGTGGCAGGGGGTTGGGCTCGATTATCTTTCAAGGTCCTTTCCAATCCCTAATGTTCTGTGATTTTGTCATTTATTATATATATTAATTGAACAGCACAGAGGGAACTAACTACTTTCTTGGCCACTGTTCCCCCATGTCTGTGAGCACGAGATTCATGTGCTCCTGGTGTCTGTTCTGAAAATATTGCCATTTATTTTTATAATATTCAGATGGTGGTTAATTTTTTAATTTGCTCTGAATTTGTGGTCATTTTTATCTGTCTTATCATCACCCCTGTCACTGCTGATACTACACTGACCATGAGTTAGGATGAAGACACTGTTGAGACAGTCTCAGCACAAGTAGTCAAGGTTGTGTCTCTTAAGTGAGATGGTGGTACTGAGAGAAATGACTTGCAAAGTCACTTCAGTGCTTTCCTACCAATGTAACTACATCTGCTGCAGGCTCACAGGAGGAGGAAGCCACTCCACAGGTAACACTGATGGATTAGTGGAATGAGAAACTTGTTCCAAAGGCAGCTTTACTGCCAATCCTGTTTGTCACACTTGAATGAAAAGGAGGTGGGAAAACATTATCTTTCATCACAACTGCTAGAGGTGGACAAACTATACAC
Organism: Rhinopomastus cyanomelas; assembly: GCA_013400115.1. Taxonomy (NCBI): domain Eukaryota; kingdom Metazoa; phylum Chordata; class Aves; order Bucerotiformes; family Rhinopomastidae; genus Rhinopomastus; species Rhinopomastus cyanomelas. The sequence goes on along the minus strand of VXBP01005367.1, from coordinate 17,929 downwards.
ATGGTCTGTGGGTTGCTGGAGAGCAGTGTAGGACAAAGGGACCTCGGGGTCCTGGTGGGCAGCAGGATGACCGCGAGCCAGCAATGTGCTCTTGTGGCGAAGACTGCCAACAGCATCCTGGGGTGGATCAGAAGAGGGGTGGTTAGCAGATGGAGAGAGCTTCTTCTTCCGCTCTGTCCTAATGTCATGTCCAGTTCTGGGCCCCTGAGTTCCAGAAGGACACGGAGCTGCTGGAGGGAGTCCAGCATAGGGCAATGAGGATGATGAAGGGAGTGGAGCACTTGCCTTAGCATGAAAGGCTGAGGGAGCTGGGTCTCTTAGCTGAGAAAAAAGGAGACTGAGGGGTGACCCCACTAATGTTTATACATATGGAAAGGGTGGGTGTCAGGAGGATGGAGCGAGGCTCTGCTCAGTGTCATCTCAGCAGATGATAGAACAAGGGGCAGTGGGTGTGAGCTGAACATAGGAAGTTTTAACCCAGCTGAGGGTGCATTCATCCAAGCCATGGGCTTCCAGCTTTTCCAGGAGGTTGCTGTGGGAGACTGTGTCAAAGGTTTTGCTTAAGTCTAGGCAGATGACATCCACAGCTTTCCTCTCATCCACTGGGTGGGTCACCCAGTCACAGAATGAGTACAGATGGATTAGGCAGGACCTTCCTTTCCTAAACCCATGCTGCCTGTGCCTGATCCCAGCTATATCTAAACAATAAAACAAACCCCCTTAAAATACTTTCCTAAGAAAAAATGATAAAAGGTTGTTACGGCTTCAACATTAAATAAGTCTCTGACTGTTTTCTGGTAGAGAGTTGATTACTTTGACTGAAATTTGAATAATCTCTGCATTAATGTCCAGCAATAATTAGCAAGAAGCATCATTAGAGTGTGACTTAGCTTGTAGAACTGTTTTGCTAGCTTGGTGATTGCTGTTCTAAATGGGCAAAACATTTTGTCTTGTGATGGCCTTAGCTGCAGAGGTCATGCGCTGTTCCACGCAGATGAGGGAACCAGATTTTGCTCCTTCGTATTCCCAAGGATCTCTGAAACCTTTACAGGCTAAACTGGCAATTAATTTGTTGAACTGAAATTCATTAAGTACCGAAATTGCAAACATTCTACTGAGTATTAACAGTATATGAATCATATTGTGCTGCTTTATGCAACAGTATAAATCCCCAGTTGAACTCAGTAGGACAAGTCATACTGCCTAAGGGAATGATTCCTTAGCTCTGGGGACTGAGTCAGATTCCTTTATAACCAAGATTCCCCCAGAAAGGCAAAACACTGAAAATGAAGATGAGCTCAAATACTAATCCAACTGAGAGTTTTGGACTATTGACTGGAGGAATTATTATGTATGTGGTGACCTGTCCTCCTAATTCAGGTGTCTAGGTGAGAAGCCTAAAGTCATTATGACTTCACACAAGTGACAGCCAGCTGGGCTGAATACCTGTGCACATTTGGGCATGGCCTGGCATCTGATTTCCTCTATCTCCTTGAGACTTTGAAGGATCAGCTAGAGCTCACTGTAGGTTCCCAGGACAATGGTGCTTTTCCCAGGTTCAGACACTTCTGTCATGGCAAACAGTTTCAGAATACCCTGCCCATCACAGAGAAAATACATTTCCCTGACTGGAACTTGCTTTCCCTGGATATTTTGCATAGTGGCACCATTGTTATTGCTAAGAAGGGCAAGAGGAGGGGTACATGGCCACATACATCAGCTGGTCTGGCCTCAGTCCCTGAAATCACACAAAAAGGCTGGGGGAGCTGGGTCCCTTGAGCTTGGAAAAAAGGAGACTGAAGGGTGACCTCATTAATGTTGGTAAATATGTGAAGGGTGGGTGTCAGGAGGATGGAGCCAGGCTCTGCTCAGAGGCATGTAATGACAAGGACAAGGGGCAATGGGAGTGAGCTGGAACACAGGAGGTTCCACATCAATATGAGAAGAAACGTCTTCCCAGTGAGGGTGACAGAGCACTGGAAGGGGCTGCCTGGGGGTGTTTGTGGAGTCGTCTTCTCTGGAGACATTTCAAACACACCTGAAAACATTCCTGTGTGACTTGATCTAGGGGATCCTGCTGTGGCAGGGGGGATTGGACTGGATGATCTTTTGAGGTCCCTTCCAATCCCTAATGTTCGGTGATTTTGTGAATGTGAGTGCAAAGGGGTGACTCTAATGACATGAGATAGTGGCCCTGCTGCTATGTTTTCAGTCCAAAGAGATGGTAGGATGCAGTATATTTATTCCTGTCATAATCCCTTCCATAATAGTCATTTCTGCAACAAGCGAGCAGGCATTGGTGATGCAGCTGGTGCTAGAGACACTCATTAAGCTGGTGAGCCAGCCTCTGCAGAACATTTCAAGATATTCATTAATTTTAACACACTGAAGAATCTTCCCAATCAACACACACTACTGAAGGCAGTTAGTTATTTTAAATAATTCTTGCTTCAGCTGAAACTGAAAGCAATTTCACTGGTCAAGAATAAGATATATCCCTTCATAACATATTTCCCTGCTTTCCAGTTCTAAAACCCCTGGGGAAAAAACACCAACCAAACCAAACAACACACCCAAATAAACAAATCCCCATAAACCAACACCACCACTCAAGCTGGGTCTCTTGAGCTTGGAAAAAAGAAGGCTGAGGGGTATCCTCATTAATGTTGATAGACATGTGAAGGGGTGGGTGTCAGGAAGATGGAGCCAGGCTCTGCTCCGTGCCATCTAATGACAGGACAAGGGGCAACAGGTGTGTATGATGGAACACAGGAGGTTCCATATGTATATGAGAAGGAACTAATTCCTAGTGAGCTTGCCAGAGCACTGGAAAGGGCTGCTCAGGGAAGGTCATGGAGTCTCTCCTCTGGAGATGTTTCAAACCCATCTGGCCATGGATTCCTGTGCGACTGGATCCAGGTGATCCTGCTGTCACAGAGGATTGGACTAGATGGTCTTTCGAGGTCCCTTCAAGTTCCTAATGTTCTGTGATTCTGTGAAAATATCGGAAAACCTAAACATAACTTTACTAAAACATCCTTTCAGGTTTTCAAACTGATCAAACAAAACAACACAGGTGACAGAAAGATGCTTAACTTACCTTTTCAGTCAAGAATTTACAGGCGCTGTTTTAATTGGAAGCAGGTGCTACATAGAATCATAGAATCATTACGGATCGGAAGGGACCTCGAAAGATCATCTAGTCCAATCCGCCTGCAACAGCAGGATCACCTACATTTTTTGGTTAATGCCAGGGAAAGTGCAGAATTTGGCAAAAACTAAAAACTATAGTGAGAGAGAAAATATCTTTTAATTATTGTATCATCTTAAAATTTCAAAGCTCAGGGAAGTTCTACTTATGGATTTTTTTGCTTTTCCTTCATTTGGCGAGCCTTCACCCTTTCCACTTTATTATTCTCCTTCTTTAAACCTGCACCTGAGATAACTTGGAAATTAGCTGCCTGCATGCTCGTGGGTGTTCAGCCAGGGCATTTGCAACTTGTCTCGCACGATTTCTTTTGGTGTTGCAGAAACCATTTTAAAAATCCCTATTCAGGCTGCAAAATAAAGCATGACAAATTTAAAAAGAAAGGAACTAGAGAGTATGTCGTGCTGTGAGTACAAGCAGGAAAGGCAAGAGGGAGAGATGAGGAGTTTGAAAGCCACAGACATTACCCCAGTCTATCTCTTTCCCTCTTTCATCTCCCAGATCCTACCTCTGCATCTCCATTTCACTCCCTCAAACCACCTTCTTTCTTAATCTCTGTGCCTGTGTCATGCAGCAGAGAACATTTGTCTGAACTGTTGATACCTGCAGCATAAGGTATGTAAATGGATTGTTACCAGATGAGAGACTGGAATTATGGCCAGTCTAAAGCCACTTGCAAGTGTCAATGGTTTGGGCAGTGGGTACAGGGCTGTCCATCACTTCCTTTGCCTTCTGGGGTGGATTAGAATGGGGGTGGTTAGCAGATCGTGAGAGGTTCTCCTCCCCCCTCTACTCTGCCCTAGTAAGACCACATCTGGAATAGTTTGTCCAGTTCCAGGACCCTCAGCTGAAGAAGGACACAGAACTGCTGGAGAGAGTCCAGTGCAGAGTCACAGAGATGATAAAAGGAATGGAACATCTCTCTGATAGGAAAAGCTGAGGGAGCTGGGTCTCTTGAGTTTAGAGAAAAGGAGACTGAGGGGTGAACCCATTAATGCTGATAAATATGTGAAGGGTGGGTGTCAGGAGGATGGAGCCAGGCTCTGCTCAGGGGCACCTAATGATAGGACAAGGGGCAGTGGGTGTGAGCTGGAACAGAGGAGGTTCCACATCAGTGTGAGAAGGAACTTCTTCACAGTGAGGGTGATGGAGCATTTGGAGGGGCTGTGCAGGGGGGGTCTCGGTCTCTGCAGACATTTAAAACCTACCTGGATATGTTCCTGTGTGACTGGATCTAGGGGATCGTGCTCTGGTGTGGGGATTGGATTGGATGCTCTTTTGAGGTCCTGTTCTGTGATTCTGCAATTTGAAGGATTTCTGAAGGAGGAGAAAGTTGAAACAACATTATTAGGAGAGCTCTCTTCCCTCCAAACAAATACTCTCAACAGTAGTAATTACATCTTCTAGTAAGTTAAGTTACATCAGTCAGAGAGTAAACTATGGTTACAATGACTGTACTAAAGCAATGAATACCGTCTAAAATGATTCATAGAAACTGTGGTAATTTAAATTCTTGTTAAATCACGTAAACATATAGTAGTAGCCAAAAAAATCTCAACCCTAAATTAAAAAGCACAAAGAGAAAAATCCTAATCTATCACTTATTTCCCACTGCGCTAGAGACTCTGAGGAATCTGCCTTTGCAATCTTAATTAATTTTGTTTGATTTTATGAACTCTGTTTATTACTATGACCTCTAGTTTGCTTTTAAACTTTCTTTTTATGGTAAAAAAAGGCAGTATCTTTGAATCTGAAACAGGAACATCAAACACTGTCATCAAAGAGACAGACTCTTCAGGAAGAACAAAAAGAGATGAATCACCAGCCACATCAGAGGCCTGAGCTGAGCAATTGAAGGACTGGAAAGGCTGGTCTCCCTGAGGATGCTGAAAGGCAGCCCTGCAATGGTGATGATACCAGAGGGAGGAGTTTGCTGTCAGATAGTGTTTTCTGTACACATCTCTGTAAACAAAGCCTACTGCAGGTTTAAGAAAGGCTTTGGTAAAGCAGACAAGTTAATGCCTCTTATTTAGTCTGTAAATCAAACCACTGCTTTGCTGAATTCTGAGCAGTGCATGAAAAGTGTTTGCAGGGGTGTCAGGTCCACCACTAATATTGAGAGCCAGAGAAGTGGTCTGTTGCCAGGAGGATGGAGCCAGGCTCTGCTCTGTGGCATCGCATGATAGGACAAGGGGCACTGGGTGTGACCTGGAACAGAGGAGGTTCCATGTCAATGTGAGAAGGAACTTCTTCACAGTGAGGGTGACAGAGCCCTGGAACAGGCTGCCCAGGGTTTCTCTGGAGATGTTTAAAACCCACCTCAACATGTTCCTGTGCAACTTGTTACCCAATGTTACCCAATTTGAGTGCAATAATGGAAGAGCGGACTGTTGAGTTATGTACACCGTAAGAGTATCCCTGTGAGCTTCTGCAGGCTTGTATTTATGTTCCCATGTTTCCAACTCCCCCTGCAGCAGGCCTACTGTTGGGATGTGGCCCCCTTTTGATCATTTAACACTCATGGCAATTTTCCTGAAAGCCACAGTTTGCCTCTTGACCTGGATATATTGAACAAATTCCAGCTCAGGAACAATATGCTGAAAACTCCAATTCTCAAACGGATTCAGTGACAGAAGCCAAGTTACTGTTTAAGCAGTCTATTATTAATGAAGACCTTAAGCAGTGGTTGTCTTCTACAGAAGACGACAGAATCACCTCTGCTGAGCCCACCCTTATGACTACCATTTCAGTCATTATAAAGGCACTGGAGACTCTTATGTAACAGGTGGGGGTGCCATATAAGTGTTAAGCATCACTGCATTACTTGCAATGTTATTATTATTGTACTGGGGTTTTTGTCAGTACATCAGCCAGCCAGCTCCACACTGGTTTAAAAATACAGTTTGCAAGCACCTAGAAAGGAAATGCTTTCCATGGGCTGGGAAAACAGGGTGCTAAGATATTTTCTTATGTGGACCTGGCATATAAATTCACATTCGGTTGACTAGCTAGAAAACAGCACTAAAAGAAGCTTGTTATGATTCCTATTTTGCATGCAATAAACAATAATTATAAATCATACTTACAAAATGGAGTTGTAAAATGCCTTTTGGGGAGAAAGGAAAAGAAGAGCAGAGCTTGCTAGGGTCTTTAAATGAGACTAGTCTTCCAGAATGAGACTGAGTCATCCATAATCACACATCACATCTTCTAAGCAGCCCTTTGTCAGGTGTATATGTTTAATTTCCTGCTGGGTTTTTAATTTTGCAAGATAATGTGGAGTTGGGCAGGGGGAAAGGAAAGATGTTTGAGTCACAAGAATTTTGTTGTTGTCCTCCTTTCCCTCCCCCCTCTCTAAAGCTGTCATTTTGACAGCTCAAATTTGGTCTGTCACAGTGCCAGGCAGAGAGAGGCAGCTAACAGTTGCAGCAATAGATTCAGACTACTTACAGTATTTTTGCTGCTTCTCTGCTGGAGTTCTACCAAACTTTATTCTGTTTTCAAAACATTTTCTTAAAAAGCAGTGGAATAAGTGTCCGGCATCAGGGTTCCAGTGCAAGCTACACATCTGCTACCATCTCTGGCCATTTTAAAACTGCAAAGCACAGCTCAGGGAAATTCACAGAATCACAGAACATTAGGGATTGGAAGGGACCTCAAAAGATCATCCAGTCCAATCCCCCTGACACAGCAGGATCCCCTAGACCGAGTTACACAGGAACATGGCCAGGCAGGTTTTAAATGTCTCCAGAGAAGGAGACAAATGGATGTATTTCTGAATCACTCTGTGTTTTTTGCCCCTAATTTATGTTTTTCAACTCTGAGAGGGATGCCTGTGATCTGGATCTCCCTTTCACAATGCACAAATCTGAAAACACGTGGCAACCTGCATGGATTTAAATCACTCTTGTGATTTAAATGCCTAGGGCACCCAATTCCCTTCTACGTACCTGAACAGGCGCCTCTCAGAACATTACAGTGTGTAATCCTCTGCTAAGTAGGCTGCTATTTTTCCAAGCAAAACATCTATTCTTTTTCCTCCTCCACACTGCCCTCCAAGAAACATGGTTTTCATGCGAGCCAAATGGAGACTCTATTTCAAGTCTCTATAAAAGCACACAGAGAATGGGAAAAAAAAAAATCAATATGAGCCCCTTTGGCAGCCGAAATTAGATGTTTCATAATGCTCTGCTGATCCTACTGTGCATCATGTACCTTTACCTTCTGTGCCTTTTCACTTCTTTTTTGTCCCTTAACCTGTGGGAATAAACTACATTCTTGGGGTTTTGGTTTTTTGGGGGGGAGTTCTTTTTCTGTCACCGTCTCATGTGCTTAGGAGTGTTTATTACATAATTTTTTTTTAAAGTCACATCTAAGATTAATGGTCAATTCCCATTTTTAATGAAATTATCCCTTGTCAGATGTTCCTAGTTCAGTTAGATTCTCAAGGAGCATATTTAGATTATATCTGAAATGAAGTCAGTAGCTTTCATGAAAGTTCACTGCTAAGAAAGATGCCCAGATAAGACAGAAGTAGTCTGTGTGATAGGGTGCTCTGAGACTGGCTGAATCACAGAACATGAGGGATTGGAAGGGACCTCAAAAGATCATCTAGTTCAATCCCCCTGCCACAGCAGGATCACCTAGATCCAGTCGCACATGAACATATCCAGGCAAGTTTTAAATGTCTCCAGGTAAGGAGACTCCACAACTCCCCTGAGTGGCCCGTTTCAGTGCTCCATCACCCTCACTGTGAAGAAGTTCCTTTTCATATTGATGTGGAACCTCCTGTGTTCCAGCTCACACCCACTGCCTCTCATTAAATGACACTGAGAAGAGCCTGGCTTCATCCTCCTGATACTCAAACCTTTCACATATTTATAAACATGAATGGATTCTGTGATTTTTCTAGTGTTTAGGATTCCTATTTGTTAATCTCAGCACACCAAACAGTTTAGTAGCATCTGAGTTTATTAACTGATGTTATCAACAGCAATAAAGGCTAAATTTCCATCCCTGTACTTCAGTCAACTATTGGGTGACACTGCTCTGAACTGCAGGCAAGGCAACAGGTGTACTCCTTGCATAGCCTGTACCCCTGCCAAGGGTTACAAAATGTTGAATTCTGCATCTGTGACCTTCATGCAATGAAGAAGGTCATTTAAATGCTAGGACATCTGCACTAAGCCATATGGTGAGCTAGAGATGGTGTGATAGCCACTCAAAATATGCTGCAGAGATATTATTCTGGTGCCACATGCCCTCTGGTATCTTCAGGCACAGTCTTATTTATCACACAGTAAAAGCATAATCATTCCAAGAAAAATGGACTAGAGGGTTTTTAAAAAAACCAACATTAAAACCCAGAAATATTCACTGCTGGGTCTGAAGATTGTCTCATGGACATTGCTCCCTTACATGCCCTCGCCTTTGGCTCGGAATGCTTGTTGCGTTTGCTGCAATCCATCACAGGATCAGTGAGGCTAGGAACAGTCAGAAGTAATGAATTAATGAGACTAATTAGAGAACTGTGGTTTATTTCTGATCCTGTTTGCATGGCATCATGATTTAAGCCCATGATGTGGCCCAGGTGCCAAACAGCTGGATGAGAAGACCCCAAGTGGTGGATCATACCCCAGAAAAGGCAAGTTCAAGCAATTGGTGTTCATCACTGTGAATATAATATGAATGTGCAACTGGCCTCAGTCTTAGATTTGTCTATGAGTATCTCTCTGTCTTCAAAAAGTAGGAAGTGTTCTCCTTAAACATGCAGTAGAAGACGCCTTGCTACACAGAAGGAGTTAGATTTTACAGAATCACTCTGGTTGGAAAAGACTCTGGTTGGATCATCAAGTCCAACCATCTACCCTACCTTACAAGTTCACCCCTAAACCACATCCCTCAACACCTCATCCAAACAATCTTTAAAAACATCCAGGGAGGGCGACTCAACCACCTCCCTGGGCAGCCCAGTCCAGTGCCTGACCACTCTCTCTGGGAAGAATTTCTTCCTGATGTCTAGTCTAAACCTCCCCTGTTGAAGCTTGAAGTCCTTCCCTCTGCTTCTGTTGCTCATTTCCTGTGAGAAGAGACCAGCACCAACATCTCTAAAATGTCCTTTCAGGTGGTTGTAGAGGGTGATAAGGTCTCCTCTCGGCCTCCTTTTCTTCAAACTAAAGAGCCCCAGCTCTTTCAGGCTTTCCTCATCAGATGTATCCTGCAGTCGCTTCATCAGCTTTGTTGCCCTTCTCTGCACTCGCTCCAGCACCTCCATATCTCTCTTTTATTGAGGTGCCCAAAATTGGACACAATACTCAAGATGTAGCCTCACCAGTGCTGAGTACAAGGGGACAATAACCTCTCTACTCCTGCTGCCCATTTTAGATGAAAACAGTGATGGAAAAGGGATTCAAATGCCAAACAAATAATTCTTGTGTGAGAAAACAATCCAAAACAACCAGGAGAGTCCATTTGCTTGTTCTCCAAAGCTGCCCTACTATTGTTAAGCATATTAAGAGGATTAGAATCAGGATGTGCTGAGCACATGTGAAACACCTGTGATAAATGCTCTGAAAATAGCTCAGCAGCACAGGGCTCTTACTGGGCCACAAGTTACTTGATTGAAGCTGGAAAAGTCAATGTTGTTTTTGTTTTTCTTTATCAAAGCCAAGAAGTATTTTTATTTCTCTTTTTTGCAAAAAATACTTTAATGTTGAGTTTTAAAGAGATTCTTCTCATTCAGATGCAGAATACAGCATTTTAGTTATTGCTCTGGGTTTTTTTTCTAACATTGTTATTCCACTGTAACTGTCGAAAATCTTGATGAATAGATAAAATGAAAGGAAATGTGAAGTATTTCACAGAAATCACAGAACATTAGGGATTATAAAGGACCTCAAAAGATCATCTGGTCCTATGCCCCTGACACAGCAGGATCACCTAGGCCAATTTGCACAGGAACACGTCCAGGTGGGTTTTAAATGTCTCCAGAGAAGGAGACACCACAACCCCCATGGGCAGCCCCTTCCAGGGCTCTGTTACCCTCACTGGGAAGAAGTTCCTTCTCATATTGATGAGGAACCTCCTCTGTTCCAGCTGACACGCACTGCCCCTTGTCCCATCATTAGACGATACAGAGCAGAGCCTGGCTCCATCTTCCTGACACCCACCCTTCACATATTTATCAACATTAATGAGGTCACCCTTCAGTCCCCCTGTTTCCAAGCTCAAGAGGCCCAGCTTTCTCAGGCTTTCCTCATCAGGGAGATGTTCTATTCCCTTAATCATCTTCGTGGCTCTAAAGACTATTTCCAAGAGGATTCTTTGATTTCAGGAAAAGTTGCTTTTCTTTATTATGAAAAGACATCTCTTGAGTGTTCTGCAAAGTTTCTTGAGGTTGAGATTGACAGCTTTGTCTCAGCAGGGTAATTTAAGGTTGGATCTGAAATGGGACAACAAAATGACTATTTTTAAAAAAAACCTGAGATAATGAAGTCTATTATAAGCAATGATGTGTAGTTATGGTGGTTGACTTTCCTTTTTCCCAAAAGCTCATATCCTGGAAGATAATTAATAATTAAGGGAAATTTGGACGCAATGCACAAAAAATTCGGCTTTCACATCTTAATGAAAGATCACAAATGGAATGTCTTTAGAGGAATAGTTTAGAAACATGAATAATCAACTAGAAAAACTTCTGACCTACTAATGAGATTCCCAGAGAGCTCTGCAAAGCTTTAACTCTTAACTAGGGACAGGTTTTTATCCTGTTTGCTTGCATGTCTGAGGCTAATCAATGTACCTGCACGTGGAAGTCAGCCTGAGTGCTACCCAGAGAGGCAGGGTTCAAAAACTGGATTTCAACAATTCTGACTATAAACACCCCCAACCTGTGTTTTTCTGCATAAAAAAAAACCCCACAAAATTCCCTGTGGCTATTTTTTCAATTGAACAATACATCTAGAATATCCTGCAGCTCTAGCATGAGCCCAGCAGCCGTGGAAGGCAATGAGGAAGGCTGTTACTTCTACCAGCAACTTTCTTTGCAGAGTGCTCGTTCTCTCAAGTAAACACTAACCATCTCCTGGCAGCACACATAGACTTTTGGACAATGAGAGTGTACTGTGGGAAATCTGTGCTTCGATATTTCCCCTGAACTCTATGAGAAGCCTCCCTGCACATTGGTTTAACTACAGGACTGTATTTTCAGCATCCGTGCCGTTAGTCTCCAGTGAAATCCTGTGTTCAAGAGACCCGCTAATTTATTTCAGCTCTTGCTAGCTGTCCTACCCTGCATGTTAACGTTAACAATCATGTCTGTACAAATGGCTGCATTAATTCAAATTTCATTTCCTATTCAATTGGTAATGTATGTAAAGAACAATAACCGGCGCAGTGTAATTTTACCCAGGGCTGTTACGAGCGGTTACACGGTATCATATTTATTTCCTTCTAAAAGCAGTGCTTTTAAATGAGCAAAGGGTATTACCACTGTGTTAGCTGTTCTTCTTCCCTCAATGCATTGCAAAGATATGGGAGGACTGGCAGAGGAGAAGATATTTAATATCCAAATTGGAGCCCGCTAATACTTGGGAGATGGATCCACAGATTCCCCCAAGGGGAATGTTTCCTTTTACTTGGTTAAGGTTTGGTATGGATTCACAGAATCACAGAACATTAGGGATTGGAAGGGACATTGAAAGATAATCCAGTCCAATCCCCCTGCCACAGCACATCCTGTGCCCTTCCAGTTACACAGGAAGATATTCAGGTGGGTTTGAAACGTCTCCAGAGAAGGAGACTCCACAACCACCCTGGGCAGCCCCTTCCAATGATCCATCACCCTCACCATGAACAAGTTCTCCTGGTGAGGCACTTGGAAGGGCCTTTCCAGGGAGGGGGATGAGTCCCCATCCCTGTTCCAGCTGACACCTGTTGCCCCTTGTCCTATCATCGGATGCCACTGAGCAGAGACTGGCTCCATCCTCCTGACACCTGCCCTTTACACAATTATCAACATTAATCAAGTCATCTCTCAGTCTCCTTTTCTCCAGACTCAAGAGACACAGCTCCCTCAGTCTTTCCTCATCAGGGAGATGTTCCACTCCTTTCATCATCTTTGTGGCTCTGCGCTCTTCTCTCTCCAGCACCTTTGTGTCCTTCTTGAACTGGACAGAATATTCCAGATGTGGTCTCACCATCTGGCATGGTCAACATCTGTAAGCCAAATTCAGCACTTACCTCCCATTGCAGCAGCTCCCCCCCTGAGTCTGAGCTATAGAAGCATTTTTAGTATCTTTTACCAGGTTTAACCTAAGATCTTCTTACCAGAATGGGATACAGCATCACAGTGTACATCAAAAGAAATTTCCCCGTGGAGTAAGCATCTTCAAATAACTGGGCAGGCCTCGGTGAGTGGAAATATCCAGTGCCACAAAAAGATCCGGCACCTACTCCAGAACGAATCATTGCAAAGATAACAGAAATTAACTTACCAATTACTTTCCAGAGCAATCTGTGTATTTTCCATATTGCTTAGTGGTGACTTGTTAGATTGTTTCTGAGAAAGAGTTGTAATGTAGCTCATAGCCAGAAAGAAAATGTGGTAGTCAGTGCCAAAATGTGGTCATCTTTCAGGTTACCCTGGATCCCTTTTGACTAGATCACTCTGAGAAATTATGTGCTTCAGTGTGAGGGTGGTTGATGGCTGGAATGGACTGCCTGGAAAGGTTTGGGGCAGTCATTTAAGGTCAGGCTTGAAGAGGCTCTGAGTGGCCTGACCTAGGTAGAGTTGTCCCTGTGTAGGGAGGTTGGACTAGATAACCTCCAGAGGTCCTTTCCATTCTAGAACATTCTATGATTCCATGAATATGAACTCTTAATGAATTAAGTGCACTGGATAGGAGCTGGTTAACCCTATCTGTCATTTAGAACTTAAAAAATGGAGATAAATACTTGTCACTGTTGTATGGTACAAAGATCTGGGGGTAGAGTCCTGCCAGAGGACACATCCAGTGCTCCACACAAAGCAGGCTGTAAGCTGGCGTGTGCTTTCATCACAAACTTTTCTAAGCATGATGACATTAAGTGCCATTAATTGGTTCTTTCCTTCAACAGGTTTATCTTCTTCACTGACATAGGCAACACAATAAAAACTTAGAATCACAGAATCATTCAGGTTGGAAAAGATCCTTAGGATCATCAAGTTCAACCATCAGCCCTACTCTACAAGTTCACCCTTAAACCAGATCCCCCAACACTACATCTAAGGGACTTTTCAACATATCCAGGGATGGGGACTCAACCACCACTCTGGGCAGCCCATTCCAGCACCTGACCACTCTTTTCATGAAAATTTCTTCCTGATGTCTAGTCTAAACCTACCCTCTTGCTCTATCACTAATTGCTTGTGAGAAGAGACCAGTACCAACCTCCGCACAACATCCTTTCATTTAGTTGTAGAGAGTGATGAGGTCTCCATTAAATGGTTCATTCTTTCAACAGGTTAATCTTCCTCACTGACACAGACAACACAATAAAAAGTTCAGGAAGGATACAAGTCTATAAACATCTACACCAAATACCCTGGAGTGTACAACAGTTAAACAGTAAAAGCACATTAATGCGATGTGTCGCCAAAAACAGAGCAGATGAGATCAAAGGTCTCAGTGATAGGAAGAAATCTGTGAAATTAAATTCCTGGACCATCTGTGAAAATGCCCCATTAAATTAGGCAAGAAAAATAGAAATCAAACAGGTCTTAAAAATCTGCCCTATAGAAATACTGTTTTCCTTCCCACACATGACTCAGTCTCTCTGAACCCGAGCAAGCTACACTAATCAAGACCCTGAGAAATTTTAGAAGTAATGGGTGTTCTCCTGTGCCACTCCCAACAACCTGTCTCCAGTCTCTAGTGCACCAACAGTGCTTCTCTGTTCCCTCTCCTCTGTTTCCGTCCAATCCCATTAGGCAGACAAGAAATAATTTTCATGCAGCTCTCTCTTTTCCACTCTCCATGCTTCACCTGTTGTATCGGTATCTCCTCATAACAACCCTTTATCGAAAACACCCTCTGCATTTTGATTTAACTTTCAGAATCAAAATCCCACTCTGAGGGAAATATTCTCTTTAGCATAAAGTTGGCAGAGTCTCTGCTTTGCTGATAGCAGGCATTTGGGTATGTTGCCAGCAGTTACTTTGATAATAGTCACACTGTCCTACCAACAATTAAGGCAGGCTTCCCTGTTAGACTGGTAGCTAGGTCTTCAAAATGTCAGAATCTGGTCCAGGTTGAATATTGCGGATAGTAATTGTGAATAAATAAATCAAAAGTTAAAGTTAATGGGGACTGACAGTACCTGGCCGAAATGCAATCTGGATCCAAGTTCAGTCTTCCTCCCTGGCAGGGATCACAGGGGGCCAGGCTGGTTTGTCCTTGTGAGTGCTAAGGAATGTGGCCCTCCAGCTCACCTGGAGAAATGTGCTGAATTGGGTGTTTTTTACATTCACCTTCTGGTTTGGGTTGAAGGTACCAAATGTTTTTGGCCTTCTTTTGTAGATTCTCTATTAAAAAAAAGAAGGATGAGTAAAATTAATGTCAGGGTGCTTCAGTCCAACCATAGCAATGAGTTTTGCTACCATCTTCCAATTTAATACATTGGAAATAAAATGAAGATTCTATTCCAAGTGATGCCAAACGTAATCTTGCAGTTGACACATAAAGCAAATAGTAAAAAGCAGGTAGAAGATTTGTCTTCTATTTAAAGGAAAAATGACTGTTCTGGGTTTTTTAATTTAAAATAAAATGTATCTGTTTTCAGTAATCTTTACATATTCTGCTTCTAAACGAAAAATATGTTCTAGCATTGGAAAAATCATCACTTTGGCAGCAAACACCATTATAAAAGATGGAGGTGTCTTCATTCTGAAGCAGCAGAAATACTGTTTTTATTTTGTGTTGGCTTTCTTTTGAACGGAGCAATCTGCTTATTTAAAAAATAAACCAAGACTATATTTCATCCTAGCACATTCTGCAGGCAGAAAAGATAGGAACTGAAAAGCACTGGAATCACTGGAAATGGGAAACTCGAGCTGATAAGCTTGGTTTCCTATATAATCAGGTGTGTTAGTGACAGCTGAAATCAAATTCTGGGGATGAACAGATGTGTCTCTAAATGACTGAGTTCCTCCTCCCCTTTCCCCATCTATGCACAGTCAAGGATAAAAACATTTCAGGGATTGGGTAATACAGCTTCTAAACCAAACTGTCTTTTTAAACCTTTGGGGGAGAAACGGAGACTGAGGGGTGACCTCATTAATGTTGATGAATATGTGAAGGGTGGGTGTCAGGAGGATGGAGCCAGGCTCTGCTCAGTGTCGTCTAATGGTAAGACAAGAGGCACTGGGTGTGAGCTGGAACACAGGAGGTTCCACATCAATATGAGAAGTAACTTCTGTCACGGTGAGGGTGACAGAGCCCTGGCAGGGGCTGCCCAGGGGGATTGTGGAGTCTCCTTCTCTGGAGATGTGTAAAGCACTCTTGGATATGTTCCTGTGCGACTTTATCTAGGTGACCCTGCCTTGGCAGAGGGATTGGACTAGATGATCTTTTGAGGTCCCTTCTGTTCCCTAGTGTTCTGTGATTCTGTGACATGTTCCTGTGTGACTTGATCTCGGTGACCCTGCTGTGGCAGGAGATTGGACTATATGATCTTTCGAGGTCCCTTCTGGTCCTTAATGTTCTGTGATTCTGTGATGTTATTTAGAAGAAGACATTTTTTTACCGAGAAAATAGTATCAAACCCAGACTGCATTTCTTTCCCACAGCTTCACAAATATAAGTTCCACATAAATATGAGAAGGAACTTCTTCACGGTGACGGTGACGGAGCACTGGAACAGGCTGCTCAGGGAGGTTGTGGAGACTCATTCGTTGGAGATGTTAAAGACCCGCCTGGTATGTTCCTGTGCAATTGGATTGTGCTGTGGGATTGGACTAGATGATCTTTTGAGGTCCCTTTGAATCTCTAATGTTCTGTGGTTCTGTGGAAGAAAGAAGAAAACAATCATTGTTGATTATAGGGTTGATCTTAAGGTTTTTAATGTTAAGTTTTTCAGATATTCCCACAGACAAGGGACATTCCAGCTGTGACAGAGTGGAGAGAACACAATTTATCCTTGATAACACTTTATTTTAGGTAGGGAGGCTTAGTAATTCCTGAGTTCAGTAGGAGAGATGATCGTAAAGATGAGGGGTTAGAAATCATGTCTCTGGACATGACAGGAATGTGGTGTGAGGAGAGAGGGAATTACAGGAAATCTGAATCACAGAAGCACACAACAGTGATTGGAAGGGACCTTGAAAGATCATCTAGTCCAAAAAAGGGAAAACAAACATTTTTATCCTGATAAAAGAATTGTGTTTTATATAAAAGGAAATATAATAAAAGGTATAAAAAGAAAGGGAATAAAGTAGGATAAAGGAGGGCTTGAGGATGGAAGCTGCGACCCAAGCACTGTTAGCAACACAGTAGCTGAACTAAATCTGAATTTCTCTGATCCTATTAACTGGGAAGGCCGGGCTATATTTACCACTTGCTCCAATTAAAGAGCTGCCAGAGCAGCACCACCTCCAGAAGAGATTTGGGATGAAGCCTTTCATGCAGACTCACCACATGGTTACTGCTGTCCTGTCCTCCCCTCCTTTCTCCCTGACCACCTCTGACCCAGGGAGCCCCTCTTATCCTCCACCGGCATGGACCCTGGAATTCCCTGGGCTTGGCAGGGGAAGGATAGTTCTGCTTTTATTTAGTACACAACCAGTTCTGATTGTATTTAACTTTTCCTCACCAGCTGTGTGACTACGAGGACAGAGAAGGTGGAAGAAAACCCCTCCTCTCTGAACTAGAAACCACAAAATGAGTGACCAGTGGAGAGAGTCAGAGGATTAACTTCAAGAGAATTCTTTTGCCTTCTGTGATTCAGTATCTTCAAGAAGTGGTTTAAAACCCTCCTGGACATGTTCCTGTGTGACTTGATCTAGGGGATCCTGCAGTGGCGGGGGGACTGGACTAGATGATCCTTCAAGGTCCCTTCCAATCCCTCATGTTCTGTGAAATTTCTGTAGAGGGCTTGGCACACACAAGTATCTCCAGTGAAGGAAAGGAACAAGATGAAAACACTGCCACAAAGTCCACTTCCTGATACTTGCCTGCCAGCCACAAAAAAAAAAAGAGGACCTTTCTTGTGATTTCCCAGATAAAAGGGACATGCTAAACCATTCAGTTAGATTTTTAGTTGCTAAAAGGCTTCACTTGTGACAGAGGACCTGAATCTCCCAGGTTCTGTCAAGGGCCTGAGAGTAGCTTGGTCCCTCTTCAGTGTGTGACTGGAGCGGACAGACATCCTCACATACCAGGTTCCTTTTATTCTCTTACATCCTTTATGTTATGGCTAAGATTAAGTAATTGACATTGAAGATTGTATTATTATACCTTAGTGAGGCAGCCCAGGGTGGGTAACTGAGCCGAGTGTTTGCTCAGCTATCTAAAGGGAGCAAGTCACACTGAGCATCTTTCCTGGTGGGTAGGTAGGTGCTTAGGTAGTTAGTTATTTAGGTAGGTAGGTAGGTACTTAGATGGGTAGGTGGGTGGGTAGGTAGGTTGCTAGGTAAGTAGGTAGGTGGGTAGGTAGGTACTTAGGTGGGTGGGAGGCTAGGGAGGT
>VXBP01005366.1:78963-115697 GCA_013400115.1 Rhinopomastus cyanomelas | reverse complement strand
TTTGACCTCTCTTGCAAGGTTTAATTCCAAGGAGGCCTTGGCCTTTCTAGTTACATCCCTACATTCTCTCACTAGAGCCTTATAATCACCCCAAGTGGCCATCCCCTCCTTCCATGACTTATAGGCTTTCTTCTTCCTCTTCAGTTTGCCTAGTAGTTCCCTGGTTAACCACGCGGGTCTTTTGGCTCCCTTCCTTGACTTATTCCTTGTTTGGATACTCATTTCTTGTGCTGCAAGAAAGCAGTCTTTGAATGTTAGCCATCTATCCTGAGCTCCTTTGCCTGCCAGTACCCTGTCCCATGGGATGTCCCCTAGCAATTGCTTGAAAAGGCCAAAGTTGGCCCTCCTGAAGTCCAGGGTTGTGGTTCTGCTAGCTATTCTGTCCCTACCACACGAGACCCTGAACTCTACCATCTCGTGGTCACTGCAACCAAGGCAACCTCCAACCTTCACTGCTTCAGCCAGACCCGCCTTGTTGGTGAGGACAAGATCAAGCAGTGCTCCTCTTCTAGTGGGCTCTTCCACCATCTACATCAGGAAATTGTCAGCAAAATTAATGATAAACTTTCTCATTGGTGATTACAAAGTTCTTTATCTATTCTGCCTCATTGTAAAGAAATGCATCAGCCTAACTGCTAAAGAAACAATTGAAATTCATACATGATCTAGAGCTGAATCTATGAAAAAGCCTACATGACAGAAGAGGCAGTCAGAATATGAGGCATAAATGCTGTCTCAAATAATTTCAGCTGTGGGCATTTTTTTTCATTACATATGCAGTCTTATAAATTATATGTGCAGACACAAAATCTGAACTTCAGAAACAATAATTTAAACTAGCTGAATTATAATTTATGAAAAGAAATTGAAGCAATTCTTCAAAAGCATTTGAATTCTCTTACTTTTATGGAGTAAAATGGAGTCAAATACCTTCAGCCCAAAAATTAGGGATTACACATAATTAGAGTATTATGGTCCTTTTTTTACCGATGGCAAAGTAATAAATACAGAAGTAAATAATTGGCAAAATCAGCTAACCAATCAAAATATTTTTTACATATTATTATGAAATCCCATAATGTCTGTACCATAAAACCTGCTGCCCTCTCCACTGAAGAACTTTCTAGATGTGTGGTAAATAATATCTGCCAAAAAAATTGACTACACAGTTTCTAAATAAAGAATAATAACAAAACCAGATTGGCATTACCCAACATTACCAATATGCATAATTTTTACACGAAATAGATGTCAGGTCACAAAATTCAGAAAATTGTCATAACAACACAAATAATTACAGGAAGATAAACACCTTTTCCAATAATGCATGAACACTTTTTCTGGATTTTTATTTACTTTTTCCGCCAGGAATTTTGATTTCTTTCAGCCAACGATATAAAAAATAATCCAGTATTTGCCATATCGTTCCCAAACCAAAAGAATTGGATGATACCAGTATTTTGTGTTCTGTTACAGGAAAGAATGTGGAAGCTGTGTGTCTTTGATTCTCTCTGGAAAAAAATTCCCAGTTTTGTGAAACCCACCCTTTCCTCCTTCCCTCTCACTTACATAAAGCCTGAAAAATTAGTTCTGAAGAAGGGCATTTATAAATATATTCTGTCAATGTCAATCTCAGAATTTCCTCGCAGGAATATTGCCCTTTCTGCTAAATTGAAAATGGGGCCTTACAAAAACTAGTAAAAGTTCATCGTGTTGGAATTCAATTCGGTTTTGCCATTGTTGTTTCTGATAGAAGGTACAAGAAAGAGCATTTTTTTGCAACTTAGTGAGGAGAACATTACCTTTTCCTCCAAAATACTTGGTCAGAAATAACCTCTTAAACTATTTACTTTTCCATTTTTGTTTGAAAGGTTTTACAATACAACTTATCTCCACAATTCAGCTGAACTTCTACTGGTCTGCTTACAAGTTAGAGCATTAAGCAGAACCCTCACAATCTGAATTTTGCTATCTTATCCTGATGACAAGCTAAAATTATCACTCAGGTTCATTAGATAATGCACATGCTGGGATTTTGACCTACCTACTCACCACAGGAGCTGCTGCTCAGTGACTAAATTTGTTACAGGTAGAATAAAGACATTTGCAGCAAAGATACTTCTTTCTCAATTCTAATGTCCCTCCCTGTGGTGCCATGGGAAGGCCAGTACAAAGCTATTTTGATGATGAATCTTGCAATTGCAATAATACCTACAGAAATGAGAACAAGACCTGAGAGCATAGTACTAATGATTGACAACAAGTGTCATGAGTATTGTATATCACAAATCATCCATACATCGCTCTTAAAACACCAGGTTTGTCTATGGCTTTCTTAGAATTGCATGCTTTTTTGAGCAACGGATCTCTTATTGCAAATACTTTCAAGATTCAGCCACTAAATCAACTCAAATATGACACTGTTAAGATACCACGATCGTTCTGGGAGCAATCATGTCAAGAAAGTTTTAAAAAGTTAAAAATAAAGCAATCTTAGCTCATACAAATTAGTACCACATTACAGCCTATGTTCAACAGTAAGGCCACCACGGCCAGCAGACAAGTCAAATTTTCAGCTGGTTTTAGTCAGTAAAATTTTCTGGATTCCAATAGAGCATTTCTGATTAAAAGCATCTGAGAATCTGGACCAATTATTGACATTTAAATTATTAACAAAATAATGGGCAAAACTGAAAATAATTAATTTTATTAATATGGCCTAATTGTCTATAGAGTTGTCTGAATAGGAAAAAACATTTTAGTGAAAACATTACTTGATAATTAATTGACAAAAAAATATTCAGTTTTCATTATTATTCATCTCATTTAAAAACAACACAGATTGCTGTAATAAAGTGGTGACAGTGACTGCAGGATTATTTATTAATAATTGCAAGATATAGAAATGGAATGCATGTGTATAACTTCTTCTGAGATAGAAGCCTTATTACTCAGTTATGTGACAATTACTTGTTTATTAATCAAGACAATATGAAACGGAGATCAGTTTGACTCCAAATCTCCAAAGTATTTCAGAGGAGAACGTTGGACAAATCTTGACATATTGCAAGTGGTGTTACTGCATGGTTAGAATCATAGATTTGAATTCATAGAATCATAGAATCATCATGGCTGGAAAGGACCTCCAGGGTCATCGAGTCCAACCTTTTCAAATTCATAACTTTGAAAGGCTTAGCCTGTTTATATCTGAGAATAGTAAGAGAAAATTGGTAGAAGCACACAAGTATCAGACAGCTTTTGCTAACATCAGACTGAGCATGAATAGAGGAAATAAGCTGGAAATTTCAAACTAATTAAATTTACCATGTTTCCACTGCATCCTGGATATGTCCCAAGTAAGTATAAACAAATTTAAATATATTGAATAAACATCTGGACCATTAATATTATCACATATGATCAAATTAGAAAATAATTCTTTAGGCTCAGTCAGCTTTTCCAGGTACTAGAAACACAAGTAAAAAATCTTTAATTGTGAATAAAACCTTTAATTTTTAATGTTAGGCATTACCATATTACAGAATTGCTCAACATAGCAATTAAAGATTCTCATGGAGAAAATAACTACTACAAGCAAAGGCTTTCAGTTCTGTAACCATCTCTGCTACAGTACCCAGGTAATTTGTTGATGAGATTTCATTAGCTGCTGTATGTGTCAGCAAACCTGCTAATCTGGAAGGTTCACAGAGAATTTGGCCCTGAAGTTTTTATTCAGTAATATATTGAGAGAGAACACTAAAGTCCCCTGTATGTGCTAATATACTAACAGGAACATCTGAGCGCCAGAATCAAGAGAATATAATAGTTTCATAACTTCTCCAACAGAAGAGACTACTGAAAGTTCTTGCTCTGTATGTTGCCCTTCTGGCTTCCGAGTCAGCACAGGCCAGTGTGTAATTCTACCTTGTGTTACATGCTAACAAGGCTTTAATTTGCTTGGGAAATGCAGTTCTCAAATCTAAAAACCTAGAAGAAAAGAGGATATGTATCGCTTCCTTCTACTCCTAGGCCTACATTTATAGCATCCTTTTATGAAACACTCTCTGTGAAATTACCATGAAAAGGAAAACACAAACACATTTCCCAGTCGAACTACCTGGTAATACATTTCTTCTTCTCAATAGCCTTCAAAGGTCTGCACTGACACAGAGAGATGCTAATACAAGTTGAGGACTCATGTCTCATGGGCAAGTTTGGAAAACAGGAAAGCGGTTTTGTTCTACACTGATTGTTATCTGCATTTCTTCTGTTTGGATCAGCATTTTGCTGTGGTTTCTCTTTAAATTTCAGGCAGCATAGTTAAAAATACGACTGTGGAGTAGAAAACATTGATCTGCCAGATCTCTTTTTCTCATTTGGTTTTGCTGTGATGTGTGGAAGTCAATCAGATAATCCTGACTATGGAAATAATAAAGGGTAACTTATTCTTACTTCTGTATCCTGTTAAATCCTACATACTAAAACTCATTGTCTGGAGGCTGCAACACCATTCTTTTTACTTTACAGCAACACAGATACCTGACAATAACTCATTTGTTTTCAGTAGAGGTACATTTTACTTTCACTGGTGCAAATAACAATCCAGGGTAGGATTAGAAAGGTGCTTATATACATAACGCACTTCCTTTCACTTTGGCATTATGTAATTCTAAATATCTTACAAATCACTCCTAGTTAAATAGAGAAAAAGATATGCATCACTGTATTTCTGTCCTGGTGCAACAGCAGAAGCAGCTCAGTGGTTTTGCTGCAGTTAAACTGTATATGAACTACACTAAACATAGAAAAACTCACCATTTCATTTAAGCTAGAATACAAGCACAATTTAAAAAATACACGATCTAAGATGAGACCCATAAATTCCTAATGAACCCTGCAAAATTTGAAAGCTCATAGGGCCTGTGTTTAAAAGAAGTTTTAAAGGGTTAAACTTCTCTGCACATATTGAACTGCCACCTTAAAACAAAATCTGGTAAGCATAAACTAATGATAACTATCAAATAGACAGAGTACATTTTATGTAAAAAATATGTTTGGAAGAGATGATAATGCCAAATTACACTCTGGATTCAGAGTGCTCAATGTTCAAATTTCCCTCAGTGGGGTCTGCAGATCACTAGGACTCCACAGAAGTCAGGAAAAAAAAAGTCGCATCTCTTGCTGAATCTAAAACATACGCACACAAGGATGCAAACTTTTCAACATGACTGGGGAGCAGTAGGAAGAAAACTAAAAAGAATGTGTGGCTTACTAATGCAGTGGTATGCAGCTGCTGCCTCAAGAAGTGATGCTTCAGGGCACTCTCTTTATAAATTGGCTCATGCTCATTGTCACTTCAGTCATATAATATAAAAGGTTGCTGAAATTAAAAAAATCTTAGTAAACCACAAGATTTTTTTAAGCACGAGTTTGTGCTCACTATTCAGAGTTAAAGGTGGCAGATTTGGGATCTCTGTAAGGAAAAGCGTTTCTCTGCCACAATAGCCAGCATCTCCCAAGACCCAACTCTTTGATTCCAAAGATCAAATATGATTTCACCAGGGAGACTGTGTTGTGTTTTCTCAGCTGTTTTGATTCTTACACTTCTGGTTTTTACGACTAAATCTGTCCAACTGAGGGCTCATAACCTTTATCAGAGTTGCTGCAAATTAAATTGCTATGACCACTGCTGAAAAAAAAGAGGCCTTAGGTGGTCAAGAAACTGTAATGACAGAGAAGTAAACATAAGATTCATGTCTTTCTAGTTTTGACTGGAAGTGACATTACAGAGCTGTTCCCAGGGCTTGTGTGGAAAACTGTTCAAGTGGAAAGGTTGTGTTTATGTTTAATGCGGTCAAAATCTTTAAAACAGCTAATTTTACACCCCTGGAGTTGTCTACATAGGAACTAAATCTGTGTTCTTTTAACATGACTTATACTCCAAAAATATCTGTTGTAATATGCTTCTTTTCTTTTTCATGACACGATATCATAATATACTTATCACTGCACTATGATTCTGAGACTTGTAAGACTTCTGGTATCGTACGGGCACATATTTGTGTTTTCAATATAAATACGGTCTCATATGTGGTAGTGGAAGTTTTCCAATAAGCGTTATTTGTTTTCTAAGTGATGTTTTCATTCTCTGTCACCATTTGATACTTTGTCATTTGTTAGCAGTTCACACAAAAAATATTCCACTTGTCTTTTTCTTAGGTTTCCAAATGATTAATTCAAAAGCTCATCTGCCCTGCAGGAAGTTGAAAACATACTTTCAAAGTCCTCTGGCCCAAATGACAGTCGTAATATTTTCTCTCCTAAGCTGGCTGCAAATGCCTTGCACATGTTTGTCATGAAGTCAAAGCCACTGTTTACATAAGAAAGGAGAAGCTGAAGTTGGGGCTGTTTCGTACCTGCTGTTATTTTTCTCCAGTAAAAGTTGGTGGAGTACAGTACTGTATTTGCCTAACTGCCAAAGAATGAGGTCACATGACTGTAAAAGGTCTTAGACTTCTGACATCAGCCTAATACATTTCCAGATATAAACTTTTAAGAACATAAAATGTTTATGAGGGATCAGAAACAAAGAGCAAGGACTCCTGGATTTTGCAAAATCAGTAAAAGAAAAATGCAAAATGTCAGGCTACAGCAAGTACTAGAGGCTGCAGGTACGCAAGGCTGACTAACGTAGATCCCATACATATGTAGTAGGAAATAATATCAAGAGGAAGCTGAATGGACTAATTAAATGAAGGTCATACTTGATGAATGTTCCTGATGGCACTGGAATGATGCAGCAGAAATGAAGCAGTACATAACATGAATCTTGATTTTAGAAAGGCTTCCTATACTGTACAAACAGCACAAACAAGTCAGATTCCATAACCTTACTGCAGAGGTAATGCTCTGCAGCTGCCAACAAGAGAATGCTAATTACTGGGTTTTTAATGACTGTAGTTGGAAAAAAATTCCAGAAAGATATATCGAATCATGCCTACAATTTAAGTGCATCACTTCAACATCATTTGACATTCAGGAGAATATGAAATGAATTATGTAAATGATTGTCTGGATGTTGGCTCAGGGCATTAACTTAGCTGGGGTAAAACTCAGAACGTGGTGACGGAGGGACACATGAATATTTCCCAATGTTTCAGACTTGATAAATTAGATTATAGCTGTTTGATTTACCACAGAATCACAGAACATTAGGGATTCGAAGGGACCCTGAAAGATTATCTAGTCCAATCCCCTGCCAGATCAGGATCACCTAGGTCAAGTCACACAGGATCATGTCCAGACAGACTTTAAACATCTGCAGAGAAGGAGACTCCACAACATCTGTGGGTAGCCCGTTCCATTACTCCATTTTTCTGTGTGAATTGGATACTAGTCAGATAAATAAGAATGTTCCAACAGAAATGTTTTAATAAGATCAACATGGTGTAGATTTAGGTAGCCTAGTCCATCTTTAGACTATTCGGCTTGACCTGATACGCATTATTTTAGCAAATCTGTTCATCTGCTGCTAAAACTGCAGTAGCATCTGTACAATCCTTGGTATGACTTGAACTAAAATAAACACAATTATGTAGTTTTAAGGGGTTAATCCAGATCTCTAAATTCCCAATACAAGAGAACATCCTTCCTTCTTGTCAAGATGCTGGATAAACTGCTCACAACTGTGGTCCTGGCATGCTCATCATTCTGAAGTCAATGTTGTAAGTCTCTTCTAGGAGACTACGAGCACATGCATTGAAAAGGCCCCTTCAGGGAGAGCTCTGGTGACACTTATTTTGTGAGTTCTATAATGTCTTTACGTATTTTGTCAGGAAAATTGGTGGTGTGCAAAACTGTACACACCAAGGGAAGTAGGCATGGAGGGTGCTTTTTATTGCTTTGTTCAAAATCAGTATCTAAGGCAAGCCTGAATTAGTCCTAATAGATTTGTGCTCTATTTCTTCAAATTATAGTGGAAAACAATAGGAAAAGTAATATGCATTTGGGACTGAAAAAATGTTGGGGGGGAGGGTAAAATGGAGCTCTTGGTCCATTTTCCTCATAGTCTTATTTCTCCTGTGTTTCTTTAACTTTTCTTTTCTTTATGCATGTTAATAGAACTATGTGGTGATTTTGCTTGGCTCCTTATTACTCAAATGCCAAAATCTATGAAGTGAGCTAAATAATTTAGTAATTTTTCCCTTTAAACTAAGAGGTGTTAAAAGGTCCAGGGCAGCCAGAAATTTCATCAAATATTTAATTAACCAACATGAAAATATAATACAGCCAAGAAATGGGGCGACTGTTTAAATAATTTTTATTTAATATGTCTTGCCATCAAGCAGTATTAAAAGCAGTATGGAGCTTATTAAATCAACTTCTGGCAACCTTCCTCTTCTAGTAATATTTTCATTATTTATTGAAGGGTTTCCTTTATCAGGTGAGAAAAACCCAAGGTTACATATATTTCCTCCTTTATCTCTCATATTTTCAGTGTCTATATAAAACAATGCAGTGGTTGCAAACATCATAAATTGCAAAAAACAATGCTTAGTGGAGAACACCATCAAAGTGTCATAGAATCTAAAATCATAGACTCATTAAATCATTAGGGATTGAAAACAAACTAGAAAGATCATCTAGTCCTATCCCCCTGAAACAGCAGGATCACACAGAACAAGTCACACAGGAACATATTTAAGTGGGTTTAAAATGTCTCCAGTGAAGAAGACTCCACAGCTCCTCTGGGCAGCCTGTTCCCATGCTCTGTCAACCTCACCGTGAAGAAGTTCCTTCTCACATTTGTAAAGAACCTCTTATGTTGCAGCTTATACCCATTGACACTTGTCCTATCGCTAGCTGAAATTGAGAAGAGCCTGGCTCCTTCCTCCTGACACCCAACCCTCACATATTACATAGACTTTAAAGAGGTCACCCCTCAGTCTCCTCTTCTCCAAGCTAAAGAGACCCAGCTTCCTCAGCTTCTCCTCATAAGGGAGAGGGTAAACTTCCTTTATCATCCTCGCTGCTCTACACCGGACTCCCTCTAGCAGCTCCACATTCCTCTTGAACTGAGGGGCCCACAACTGGACACAATACTCCAGATGTGGTCTCACCAGGGCAGAGAGATCCGATAACACCCACCTTATGATCCATCACAGGATGCAGTTGGCCCTTTTGGTCACAAGAGCACACTTTTGGCTCATGGTCATCCTGCTGTCCAGCAGGACCACCATGTGCCTTTCTCCTACACTGCTCCCCAACAGGACAGTCCCAACCTATACTGGTACCTGGGGTTGTTCTTGCCCAGATACAAGACTCTGCGCTTACCCTTGTTTTATTTCACTACATTTCTCTCTGCCCAGCTCTCCAGCCTGTCCAGGTCCTGCTGAATGGCGGTACGGTCTGCTGGGGTGTCAGCAACACCACCCAGCTTTTTGTCATCAGCAAAATTGCTGACAGTGCACTCTAACCCTTCCTCCAGGTCATTAATTAATAGATTGAACAGGACTTGTCCCAGCACTGACCATTGGGGGACTCCATTAGATGCAGAACTCCAACTAAACTCTCTCCGATTGACCACTACTCCTCCAGTGCCCAGCACCTCTCCTGATCCCCAAGACTTAGCAAAGATGATGGAAAGCAGCTTAACAATGACTTCACCTTCTCCCTTAGTACGCATGAGTGCATTCCTTCTGGGCCCATGGATTTATGTACATCCAGTTTGATCAATTTATGCCTAACCCAGTCCTCATCAACCAAGAGAAGCTCCTCTCTGGCCTCAACTTCCTCTGAAGCCTCAGCAGTGTGGGGCTTGATATCGAGACAGCCCCCCAGCAGTATAGACAGAGGCAAAGAAGGTGTTCAGTATCTCTGCTTTCTCTGCATCCTCTGTCTCCAGGGCACCCACCTCATTCAGCAGGGGGCCTACGTTGCCTCTAGTTTTAGTTTTACTTGTAATGTATTTGAAGAAGCCCTTTTTTCTGCCCTTGACCTCTCTTGCAAGGTTTAATTCCAAGGAGGCCTTGGTTTTTCTAGTTGCATCCCTACATTGTCTCACCAGAGCCTTATATTCACCCCAAGTGGCCATCCCCACCTTTCATGACCTATAGATTTTCGTCTTCTTCTTCATTTTGCCCAGCAGCTCCCTGTTTAACCACGCAGGTCTTCTGGCTCCCTTCCTGGACTTCCTACCTGTTGGAGTGCTTCAAATAAGTAGTCTTTGAATGTTAACCTATTATGCTGAGCTCCTTTTCCTACCAGTACCCTGTCCTATGGTATTTCCTCTAGCAATTGCTTGAAAAGGGCCGAAGTTGGCCCTCCTGAAGTCCAGGGTTGTGATTTTGCTAGGTATTCTGTTCCTACCACACGAGACCCTGAACTCCACCATCTCATGGTCCCTGCACCCAAGGCTGCCCTCAACCTTCACTGCTTCAACCAGACCTGCCTTGTTGGTGAGTACAAGTTCCAGCAGTGCTCCTCCCCTGGTGGGCTCCTCCTCCATTTGCATCAGGAAATTGTCACCAATACACTGGAGGAACCTCCTGGACTGTGGCTGGCTGGCTGAGTAAGTCTTCCAGCAAATAACAGGGTAGTTATGCCTGTTGAAGACCTCATCAACTTCACCATCTGTATCTGGTTGCCTGGAATAGACAACCACAACAGTGTAACCCATGCTAGCCTGCCCATTATTCTGCACCCACAAACTCTCAACTCTCTCTTCATCCACCCCTGGACAGAACTCAATACATCCAGTTGCACTCTCACGTAGAGAGCAACTCCTCCACCCTACCTTGCTGACCTGTCCTTCTTGAAAAGGTCATAGCTGTCCATGACCACATTCCAGTCATGCGAGCCGTCCTACCTCTGTAATTGCCACCAGATCATAATCACCTGACCGGACACAGATTTCTAACTCCTCCTGCTTATAAAGTCAGGACAATATTCCATTCCCTAAAGCTGTCAAACCACAAGTCAACATTTGCAATATGGGAGAACATTATAGGTTAACTACACACTTAGAGTAAATTTTTCCTTGTCTGCAGACCTTATTGTATACTCCTCTAGTGCAGACAGTATTGATATCTAGATTTATATAGTCTTTGTGACATGTTCTTGTTAGTGTACATTTGCCATTGATTAACCAGTGCTGAGTACAAGCCTGAAGTGTGTCACTCTCTGTGTAGTCTGCAGAGTTGGATCCCTTGAGGAAGGTATCCTTAAGCCTCTGAAGAAAGGGGTAGCTCACCTCCCACTTCTTCTGGCATTTGAGCACTCTGAGGGTCATAGAAGGCCGGTCTATCCAACTTTTTACCTCCTGCTGAAACCATGAAAAGAAAATTTCAAGAGACATAGAGATCAAAGGACAGGGAGTGTAACACTAAAGTCTAATGAAGAATGCAAATGTCTAAAGAGTAGGGAGCATGGGTAATGCTCCCAGCTACAAAAATCTTTCATGTGATATGTGGATTTTTTTAACCTGAAATGTAAAAGCAGTCCTGGAATTAGGACCCAAATCCCAGATGTTCTGGTAGAACTTTCCAGCCACCAAGCTATAAAACTTCTTCATATCTGCTGTAATGTGGTCCTTTGTTTTAAAGAAACAGGAACAACACCTTAACATTAGAAAGTTGAAAGATGAGAGCTGCTCCTGACCACTGGTGGGTTTTGATTATTTATCTAGTAAGAACCTGCCACATGTCACAGCCTTCTAAGAGAAGTGCAAACAATGACAACTCCCAAGGCTTTTGAGGAATGCTGTGTTCTCTCTATGCCTATGCAAATCAAAGAAATTAGAAAAAAAAAAAAAACCAGAAAATTTTCAATACTTCAAAGTTGCTTGAATTTAATAGAGTTTTTTTAAAATAATATTTTAGATAATTTTGTTGAAACATTTGTTTTCCTTTAACAGAAACAAGCCTTCACTAAATAGTAATCATAGAATCATAGAATAATAGAATCACTACGGATTGGAAGGGACCTCGAAAGATCATCTAGTCCAATCCGCCTGCAACAGCAGGATCACCTAAACCAAGTCACACAGGAACACATCCAGACGGATCTTAAACATCTCCAGTGAAGGAGACTCCACAACCACCCGGGGCAGCCTGTTCCAGTGCTCCATCACCCTCACTGGGAAGAAGTTCCTTCTCATATTTATAGGGAACCTCCTATGTTCCAGCTTACAACCATTGCCCCTCGTCCTATCGCTACATGACACCGAGAACAGCCCAGTTCCATCCTCCTGACACCCACCCCTCAAATATTTGTAGACATTAATGAAGTCACCCCTCAGTCTCCTCCAAGCTCAAGAGACCCAGCTCCCTCAGCCTCTCCTCGTAGGGGAGGTGCTCCACTTCCTTCATCATCTTCATTGCCCTACGCTGAACTCTCTCCAGAACCTCCACATCCCTCTTGAACTGAGGGGCCCAGAACTGGACAAAATACTCCAGCTGTGGTCTCACCAGGGCAGAGTAGAGGGGGAGAAGAACCTCTCTTGATCTGCTAACCACCGACATTCTGGTGCACCCCAGGATGCTGTTGGCTCTCTTGGCCACAAGAGCACACTTTTGGCTCATAGTCATCCTGCTGTCCACCAGGACCCCCAACTCCCTTTCCCCTACACTACTCTCCAACTGGTCAGTCCCCAATTTATACTGGTACCTAGGGTTGTTCCTGCTCAGATGTAAGACTCTGCACTTACTCTTGTTATAGCTCATTAGATTTTTCTCTGCCCAGTTCTCCAGCCTGTCCAGATCTCGCTGAANTTGTGAAGCCATGCTGACTGTCCCTAATGACCCTCCTGTCCTTGATGTGCCCGGAAACAGCCTCTAGTACAAATTGTTCCATCACCTTTCCTGGGATGGAGGTGAGGCTGACCGGTCTATAGTTACTTGGGTCTTCCTTCTTTCCCTTTTTGAAGATTGGGGTAACATTTGTTACCCTCCAGTCCCTAGGCACCTCTCTCGTTCCCCAGGACCTAGCAAAGATGATGGAGAGCGGCCTAGCAATGACTTCCGCCATCTCCCTTAGTCTGGGCCCATGGATTTGTGCACATCCAGTTTGCTCAACTTATCCCTAACCCAGTCTTCATCAGCCAAGGCAGGCTCACCTGTTGCCTCAACCTCCTCTGCAGTCTGGGGTCTAATGTCAAGACAACCCCTAGAAGTATAGACAGAGGCAAAGAAAGCGTTGAGTATCTCTGCCTTCTCTGCGTCCTCTGTTTCCAGGGTACCCACCTCATTCAGCAAATTATATTTTTTAAAAAAGCAATCTGGTGGTGTGGAGCCTGCAGTATATATGTTATTTCTTTCAGAAAAAAGGAAGAAAAGACACTGGCTTTTCAGATATATAAAAATACATTTCTTTACATTGCATTTTTCCATAAATCTGCAATGTCATACTGAATGCTTGTGAATTTCATTGTAAAAGCTGAGCCTGTGATAGCATGATCAGAACAATAAAGGAACATATAAGAAACCAGTAACTTTAGGTTGCCCTTCTATAATATGCTAATAGAGGTAACCCAAATAATAACAATTTGCTTAAAATCACCAATCTGGCATTTTAAAAAGTAAATGTTTTTATGTGTGCAAGTACACTAAAGTAGATTCTTCCTAATGTCTGGCTACTTTATCTAAACAGTACTTTACATCTTTTAAGAGACTAGCAGGCTATTACTTATGACTAATGTGTCAAGCTGGATTGCAGCTTTTATTCAAAGTGTAATAGAGATAAAAGTAACATAAAAGCTACCCTCTGAATCTTATAATTAAAAAGACAAAAGCTTGAGAGTCATAAGAAGGGAACATAAAGTTGATTACTTGCTTGCAAGAGGAATAAGAAGTCTATAATCTTAGATTTGAATATCTGAACGCTAACAATCATTTCAGCTTCTTCTGATGACTTCTTCATATAGTTATGAATAGACTCAGCTATAGTTAATTTACTATGCCACTTCCCAACACATTCCTTTTTCTATGGCTTTTTTTCACCAGAGCAACAATTTCAGGCACTAATACTGTCTGAAAGCTTACAGTAAATCTAAAAAAAATAGATGTTTTACAGTCAGTAAAAGCAGGAAATAAAAAGTGAGTTACTGATGCACTTGTTACCAGATAAACAATCCATTGGGGCAAAAATAGTCTGAAATATTATGTTTACTGTGTTCTCTGCTCACTTTACAGGTAAAATAGTCTTAATTTAAAAATAAATACTTGCATTTTCTATGTACATAATCTTCAGCTAAATTTTTCTATGGTGATTTTACAAGTTTCCTCATCAATATCTACTCTCCTGTGAGACTAAAAATGTCAAGAGATATAATGCCATAAATGCAGAAACAGTAGACTTTTCCAAATTGCACTTGAGGCTTTTAATTTTTCCATTTCCTACTGCACATCATGAACAAATTTATTTCTTTCCTATTGCTGCTGAATCACAAGTCAGATGTAGAAAAACTCTATGCAACTTGCATGAGCATGTAGAAAATTGGTAGCACACCAGATTTAAAGGGATGAAAAGAAAGAAATAGAAGAAAAGAAAGAAATAAAAAGAAGGAAGAAAGAAAAACTAGGAAGAAAGTAAGCTTAATGACATAGGCACCAAAGATAAACTAGATAGAATCCAAAACTGAAGTGAATACTTTGCTTCTATATTCAAGAAATATGAGAATATTTTTTGTGACAGGACTGTTAACTGAAAAGGGTTGTATAGACAGAAATTACAGCTGAATCACAGAATCAGAAAATGGTAGTAGTTGGAAGGGATCTGTAGAGATCATCTAGTCTGTTAAATCAGTTTCACCTAGAGCAGGCAGCACAGAATCACATCCAGGCTGGTGTTGGATATTTCATAGAAGAAGAATCTAGTAACCTGTTCCACTAGTCTTCCACCCTCAAAATAAATAAGTCTTCATGTTCAGACGGATTTTTCTGGGTTCCAGTTTGCATCCATTGCCTCTTGTCCTGTCACTGAGCACCAGTGAAGATGACTGGGGACCAGGGGCATGTCTCTTACAAAAAGGAATTAATGGTGCCAGACTGTTTTCAGTAGTGTCCAGTGACTGAACAAGGAGCACTGGGCACAAGCTAGAAAACAGAATCACAAAATAACGGAATATTAGGAATTGGAAGGGAGTTCGAAAGATCATCTAGTCCAATCCCCCTGCCACGGCAGGATCACCTAGAACAAGTCGCACAGGAACAAATCCACGTGGGTTTTAAACTTCTCCAGAGAAGGGGACTCCACAACACCCTTGGGAAGCCTGTTCCAGTGCTCTGTCAACCTCACTGTGAAGAAGTTCCCCCTCATATTGATGTGGAACCTCCCATGTCCCAGCTTACACCCATTGCCCCTTGTGCTATCACTAGATGACATTGAGAAGAGCCTGGCTCCATCCTCCTGACACCCATCCCACACATATATAAAAACATTCATGAGGTCACCCCTCAGTGTCCTCTTTTCCAACCTAAAGAGACCCAGCTCCCTCAGCCTTTCCTAATAAGGGAGGTGTTCTTCTCAATTCATCATCTTTGTGGCTCTGTGTTGACTCTCTCCAGCAGCTCCATGTCTTTCTTGAACTGAGGGTCCCAGAACTGGGCACAATACTACAGATGTGGTCTCACCAGTGCAGAGTGGAAGGGGAGAAGAACCTGTTTCAGTCTGCTAACCAGCTCCCTTCTATTCTACCCCAGGATGCTGTTGGCCCTCTTGGCAACAAGGGTTAGGGCTGCTGGCTCATGGTCATTCTGATGTCCAGCAGGATCCCCATATCCCTTTCTCCTACACTGCTCCCCAACAGGTCAGTCCCCAACCTATACTGGTACCTAGGGTTGTTCCTACATCTTAACACATGTTCCTATTTTGTCATTATTCAGAATTATGTATAAGGCAAGCAGCCTTTCTCAATCTGTATTACTTTTAAGAGTATGATTACAATATAACAAAGTTTCATTTCCTGCCTATGTTAGTGATAGAAATTTCACAGCTGTGCAGTTTTTCAAAATCAGTTTAACACCTTCTGAAAAAAAAGTTATCCACTATTTTCCCCCATTTCTGACAGATTAGTGAAATGCCTTTAATTCATTAAAAAAATATTATAACTCTGCTTTTATGTCTGATTTAAAATTTCTTGCCTCTTCAGACCCTGGAGGTATCTCTTCTGCAGGGGAAATAAGGCTTGGAGAGGGAATCAGAATTACAGAATAACACAATCATCTGAACTGAAAGGGACTTCAAGAGATCATCATTTCTAGCCCTCCCCCACCAAAGCAGCACTCTCTAAAACACATTGCATAGGGCTGCTTCCAGGTGGGATTTGAATATCTCCAGAGAAGGAGACTCCACAACCTCTCTGGGCAGCCTATTCCAGGTACTAGCTCTGTGAAGAAGTTTGTCCTTATTTCTAAATGAAATTTCCTGTGAAAGGTGATGGAACAATTTATCCTAGACACTGTCTCCAGGCACATCAAGGACATGAGGGTCATTACGGACAGTCAGCATGGCTTCACCAAGGGAAAGTCATGCTTGACCAACCTGATAGCCTTTGATGAGGGCATAATCAAATTGATAGATGATGGCAGAGTAGTTGATTTCAGTAAGGCATTTGATACAGTCTTCCACAGCATCCTTGCAGCCAAGCTGTGTCAGTGTGGACTGGATGATTGGATAGTGAGGTGGATCGTGAACTGGCTCCAGGATAGAAGCGAGAGAGTAGTAGTAAATGGCACAAAGTCTAGTTGAGGGCCTGTATCTAGTGGACTGCCCCAGGGGTTGGTGCTGGGACCAGTCCTGTTCAATCTATTAATTAATAGCTTGGATGAGGGACTAGGTTGCACTGTCAGCAAGTTTGCTGATGACAAAAAGTTTAGTGGTATCGCCAACACCCCTGCAGACTGTGCTGCCATTCAGTAGGATCTGGACAGGCTGGAGACCTGGGCAGAGAGAAATTTAATGAAGTCTAACAAGGGTAAGTGTAGAATGTTGCATGTGGGCAGGAACAACCCCAGGTACCAGTATAGGCTGGGGACTGACCTAGAATCATAGAGTCATAGAATCATTAGGGATTGGATGGGTCCTTAAAAGGGACATGGGGGTCCTGCTGGACATCAGGATGACCGTGAGCCAGCAATGTGCCCTTGCAGCCAAGACGCCAACAGCATCCTGGGGTGGATCATAAGGGGGCTGGTTATCAGATCGAGAGAGGTTATTCTCCCCTTTTACTCTACACTGGTGAGACCACATCTGTAGTATTGTGCCCAGTTCTGGGACCCTCAGTTCAAGAAAGACACGGAGCTGCTACAGGAGGTCAAATGTAAAACCACAAGGGAGCTGGGTCTCTTTAGGTTGGAAAAGAGGACACTGAGGGGTGACCTCATGAATGTTTTTATATATGTGTGGGATGGGTGTCAGGAGGATGGGTGTCAGGAGGATGGAGCCAGGCTCTTCTCAATGTCATCTAGTGATAGCACAAGGGGCAATGGGTGTAAGCTGGGACATGGGAGGTTCCACATCAATATGAGGGGGAACTTCTTCACAGTGAGGTTGACAGAGCACTGGAACAGGCTTCCCAAGGGTGTTGTGGAGTCCCCTTCTCTGGAGAAGTTTAAAACCCACGTGGATTTGTTCCTGTGCGACTTGTTCTAGGTGATCCTGCCGTGGCAGGGGGATTGGACTAGATGATCTTTTGAATTCCCTTCCAATCCCTAATGTTCTGTGATTCTCTGAAGGTCACTCACACTAATTTTGTCTTCCGAAGAACATGGTGGGCATCTAGGTAAGTGTTATGGCTGCATAACTCTCTTGCCATCACCTGCTTCCAAATCAGGCAATACCCGTCTTAACCATGACAACGCACCAGTTTGTCTCTCCAGGGCTTCACAGTTGTGATGTAAATTTTCCATTGGACCTATTCCTGTCTTCATGAGGCACAATTCCACTACTGTTCATTCATAAATATCTCTCCATCAGTTATTCTGGCACTCAGTTTATGACTCAGCAAGTTTTGTTTCTCAGCAACAGCAGTGGAAGGAGGTTTGAATTAGATGTCTGGGAAAGGGCCACTGCCCAATCATCCCAGCATCAATTAGTATGGGTTTGTAATGCAACAAAGTTTATTTGCTCTACATATCCAATAATGTAGTCAATCAATTTCTGGAGACACTGCCACATAATCTTTCAGAATACGGTTTCGTTAATTCTGGAACCGGATTTGTACCATTGTCAGGATTGACAGGTCTGGACACAAGTATTTATTTTTGGTCAATTTGTATTTTGATTTAAGGGTTTCATCAGTCCTTTTCAAAATCTTTTATTCAGGCTAAGACCCAGATCTCAAACACTCTTACAAATAAACACTTCATATTCTCACATCTTGTGTCTTCAGATCTAGGATGTTAACCTGGTAACCTTCTACAAAGACACAACTGGCTTAACAGACAAGAGGAGAACAAGGTCTGAAGCCTGGAGAGCAAAAGACTCAGGAGGTAGAGACTTTACCTCCTGAGTTTGTAAATACACAATGTGAGGACTTGAATAAAAGACAGTCAGGCTCTCAGACACCCTCCAGCACCTTCTGACAGGACAAGAGGCAATGCATACAAACTGAAACATAGGGCATTCTGTATGAATAGATGAAAAACCTCTTTAAAGGGAGAGTGGTTAAACACTGGAACACATTGCCCAGAGATGTAATGGAGTCTCCATTCTTGGAAATGTTCAGAGCCAGACTGGACATGGGCCCAGGCACACTGTTGTATGTGATCCTGCTCTGAGCAAGCGGTCAGACTTAAAGGCCTCCAGAGGCCCCTTCTAACCACAGCACTTCTGCAGTTCTGTTTCCACTCCTCTTTGTTGATTCACTCATATCCCTGTTTGGCCTGTACTAAGACCATCACAAGCAGATTAATTTCAGGAGACTGTCACTCAGAATCAATTAAATTAAAGCATTACTGACTAAACCAAATTCTCCAATTCACATGCCAAATATATATGTTGTAAAGGAGCACATGCATGGCTGAGGGCATAAAACTCCTATTATTTATAATGGACTTCAACCGCTTTTTGTGTTTCATTTCTCTTTCTCCATTTAAGCCAGAGTACTACCACTAAAGACAAATGAAAATATTTACAATGGTAGATCAGGAAAGGTAATTTTTTAGGCTCATGATAAAAAAATAATGCACAGTTTTATGCTTTGGGAGTTCATTTCCCATGTGGTGCAAAATATAGTACTGAGATGGGTTATAATGGATCTGGTTTATCTGGTGCAAATACCGTAAGATATTATTTCCCCTTCAGCTAGCAAGAATTTGCTAATTATTAGCACGGAAGATCAAGTGTTTTGAAAGAACAACAAGAAGGAAATTACAGTGAAAAAATCGTATTACAAACTTGCAGCAACACTTATTATTCCCATTAAATATGAATCATTTATTGAGAAAAGTGACTGTAAGTGATACACATGCATTCACAGATAACTCAGTGTGAGGCTTATGAAATTAATGGGAAATAGAGCAATCTTTGCACTGTCCTATTTAATGGCTAGATAGCTAGTCTCTGCCAATATAGCATGAAGCACTTTGAAGGGTCGTGGCCTTATATCCTTCCTTATTTCTGGTTATTGTACAGCAAACTTGGTACCATGAATTGCATAGAAATACCCAGGATGTGGTCTTTCCCTTTATTAGATAAATTTTCTAGAAAAAGCACAGTCAGGTTAGGCTAAGAATGAGGGAAGTTAGACCAAATTAAGTCAGTTACCCTGGAACCAAACATAAATACTTTTATTTAAAGAAACAGGTGTAAGGAACTCAAGTCAAGAAAAGTTAATTATTCAAAACTTATTTTATTTTTATTATTAAAGAAGAGAATCATAGAACAGTTTGGCTTGGAAGAGATCTATGAAGGCTATCTAGACCAACCCTGCTTCAATAAGCAGGAAGACCTTCAAATAGATCAGGTTTCTCAGAATCCCATCCAACCTAACCTTGAATATTTCCAAGGGATGGGACACGTACAGTTGGATGTGCAACACAGATGGCAGATATAGAGTATTTAGAAGGATGCAGTTTCAAACTACTGTCTTGGCTCGTAGTAAAGGATGGCCATATATCTGTGATGTTGAGGTTGTAAATGTTTAACAGGATTGTGTTCACATTAGATGAAATTGTAAGGTAGATGTTATTCTAATGTTTTCTGACACCACACTGAGGCTTTCTTCTCAGAAAAGACAGGTGTATATGAAGATATTCAGTAATTCCTAGGGGGGAGACTTTTTATATGTTTAAACCATTCAACTTCTTACTTGCCGTGAATCTCCTATTCTTTGTACGATTCCTGAACAGACCCAGTAGAAGACTTGAAGATGACCATAACTTCTCACAGAATATTTGTAGGTTATTTTACTGAAAAAAGTACAAAGGACAAAAGGATAAAAATAACAGCAAGACAATCTGGTTTGAGTTAATTCTAGTGTTTGTTAAAAAAAATTGAGCATGCACATGTACATGGACCCCAGATGCCCAGGCAGAGAGGGCTGCATGGTGACTTCCCTGAGGAGAGGCCAGAACTATCTGGTGCTGGACACAGCCAGCTCCAAGCAACTCACTGCAGGGCATTGAAGGGCTTACCTACAGCCAGATAGTGACATGTCAGAGAAAACATACAGGAAAAAGGTCAGTACCACCAGACAGGTAGAGGAAAAGGGGAAGACGAAGAGGGTGAAGAACAACACTGTAAAGTCCAGGCTGAAAGCAGAAGGAGGAGGAGCTCCATGAATCAGAGCAGGATTCTCCTGCATCCTGTGGAGAAACTATGGTGGAGCATTTATCCACAGTGCAACCCATGGAGGACAACATCCTGTAATAGGGGAGTATTCCCTGAAGATGGTGTGACCCATGCAGACACTATGCAAGAGCAACTGAGTAAGTGCAGCTCATGGGAATGACCCATGCTTGTGTAGAGAAAAAGTGTGAATTGGAAGGAACAGCAGAAAGGAACCACCGGATACTGACCATAGACCCCTGTTCCCCGACTCTCCTATATCTCTCAAAAGGGAGGTAGAGAAATCAGGAGAGCAGGGAGGAAATGTATTAGTTTTATGTGTGTTTCTTGTTACCTGAATCTATTTTAATTGGCAATAGATTCATTTTTTTTCCTTCAAGTGTGTTTTGCCTGTTACAGTCATTGCTAAATGATCTGTCTGAATTTACCACAACTCAAAAGTTCTCCCATTCTGTTTTCTTCCCCTTTCCCACTGAGGATATGAAGTGAGTGAGCAGCTAGGTAGGAGCTGGGCTGCTAGCCAAGGTGAACTCACCATTATATGAGTATTATTCATCTTAAGAATTAGCTAACAGATGAACAAACATCTAATAAAAACTTACACACAAGATTTCTCTTCAATAGAACCTAAATAATCTTCCTTGTGACAAAAAAAAGGTAGATCCTTTATGTCCAGCTTCAACCCCTTCCTGCAATCTAATTCCTTTCAGATTTCAATAGAGCTTTCTGAAGTTTTAGTTTAAGACATAAGAGGATTGGAATTATGGTGCCTACAATTTATGATTTCTTATTTTCTAATTTCTGGCACATGTATTTTGTTATTAGTGGAACCTATCCTTGACTTCATTTGCAAATCCAGTTACAAATCTGTATTCTTTCATTCCTTCTGGGTTCTTTAAAAAACACAATATATTACACTGTATTTTATATTTATTAGACTGTAATTATTATTATTATCCTATCTGACTCTTTTCTTCTCAGTAGTCTTTTTGTACTAATTTTTCTTTTACAATTTTTTCAAAACATTTCTCCAATTTTTGAGTCCTCAAAGGTGCTTGTAATCGTCCATGGCTGGCCTTGTCAACAAGTTTTTCAAATACTTTAATTCACTAAACACAAAGTTTTAGAGAATACAGCTGGGAAATCCACTATGATAATTAAGGAAGAAGCTTCTGCTTTCAATAAAACAAAACACTCACTTTTATATTCAACCAGAGTAAATATTTGAATAATAGTGTTGCATAAGTTGTTAGAACTATAAACAGACATGGAAAACTGTAAGGTTTTTCCAACTTTTAAATTCACTTGGAATTTAAGAATTTTATCATAAAACATTAATGCTCTTGTGTATTCAATCAAATTATTCTTCATTAATACTTCAAGACTGCACTGAAAACATTAATTCACTTAATCATGAAATAAAGAAAACAAAACTTAAAAAGACCAAAAAAAAAAAAAAAAGCACAGGATTATAAATTTCTTTGACAAATGCAAAATGTCCTGGTTTCTCTTACCAGGAATTTGTGGTAAAAAAATTAATTCCATTTCTATTTTTATCAAGTAATGCTTCCTCATTCATAAGCTGAAAATGAAACCATTATTAAGTGGAAACAAATTTTAAGTGGAAGAAGCTTTTCACGAGGGATGCTAGTGATAGGACAAAGGGGAATGGTTTCACACTGAAAGAAGGTAGATTTAGATTAGACCCTAGGAAGAAATTCTTCACTGTGAGGGTACTGAGGTGCTGGAACAGGTTGCCTAGAGAAGTTGTGGATGCTCCCTACCTGGAAGTGTTCAAGGTTTGATGGGGCTCTGGGCAACCTAGTCTACTGAGAGGTGTCCCTGCCCATGGCAGGAGGGTTGGAACTAGATTATCTCTGAGGCCTCTCCCAACCTAAACCATTCTATGACTATAATTCTATGAAAATATGGAGAGTAAATTCACTTTGTCCACTCTTAAGTCCCAAGGTATGGCTGAATGCTATTTCCCTCAGCAGCAGGGCTAGCACATGCAAATGACATACCCCAGTCTCTGTCCCTGTCTGCCAGCTGTTGCTTTCTATCCCTGTACTGTCTCACAAGCAGATCACACAGCCCTTTCTGAGGTTTCATGACCTATCAGTTGAAAAACTGACAGTGATGAAAAATAGCTCTTTAAAGATGACTAATTCAGAAAACAATAACATCTAGCATTGTCTTCCATTTTTTCACTCACTGTACTCACTGTTTGACATTCATAATTTGCAGAATCCTGAGTACAGATCAGCCCATCAAAATGTCCAAAGAAACACTATCTCAGCTGAAGGAATTTTATTTGCATACCCAGCAGCCAGGAAAGACTTATTCAGAAATATAAAAAACAGGTTTCCATTCTCAGCAATAAATCATGCTTCTGTGTGATCCACCACTTCAGAACTCCACAGATCCATGCACCAAAACCTGAGACAACCAGCATTCAGCAAAATTAATTTTTTAATTAATTTTTTAGATATGTGAGGTTTCTACATATTTTCACTTGCAGGCAATCAGAACAACTGCCACAGGCAATTAGAACAACTGCAACTCCATTAGTACAAAATAATTCAAGGGCAAATCTGTGTTTAGACTAAAAAGAAAAACAAGTAGGTCATGTTGTGTTTCCAGCTAGGAAAATCTGCGTGATATAGGAAAACTTGACTGGAAATTGGAGGGTGCTAGTATCATTACACGGATAAAGGGAATCCAGAGGCTTGCTAGTTTCTAATCTTGCCTACAAATTACTTTAATGGATGTTTTAAGAAATATCCTGAGAAACATGTGTGTATGCTTCTTTGACAGGTGTAACTGTAACAGAGACAGGGTATGTCATACACAATATTTAAAAAAATAAGATAGTGCAGTTTAATGCAGTTAAATACTATGTATAACGAAATAGCCGAAGGAGGTTAAGGTGGCACAGAGTCAGCCTTATTAGAAATAATTTCAGTTATTGTGACCTTGTAGCAGAGATTTTGAAGGAATACATAACTCTGCAATATTTTTTTTTCTTTTAGGACCAACATTCT
Source organism: Rhinopomastus cyanomelas (assembly GCA_013400115.1). Lineage (NCBI taxonomy): Eukaryota > Metazoa > Chordata > Aves > Bucerotiformes > Rhinopomastidae > Rhinopomastus > Rhinopomastus cyanomelas. The sequence continues at coordinate 91,866 of VXBP01005366.1, read as the reverse complement.
ATGTTATCTAGCCTTTGTTTATTTTCATGTATACCGTGGTATAGTTTTCTACATATTTCAGTCATATTTACATCTTTTTTTTTTTTTCTATATGGATAATTTAAATCACTACAAAAAACATACAAAAAGAAATTAATGTAAAGGAAATTGTGCTCAGAGCTTTGCCTCTGAAATTCTCATTCTGAACTGTGCCTTCAGTTGAATGACTTTAACTTTTTTCATCATTCAGCTCCCAATGCTCTAATCAAAAATCTTAACACTCAAAATTATGATGACACAATTATTAATGTTTTCTTTGCTTTCATTTGCCTAGTTTCCATGGATGTTTTTTCAAAGCAAGAGTTATTACTTGTTATTCTTCTGAATATGAGGCATTTATTTCCATATTCTCCTCCTTACCTCCCAATACTACATTTTCTTTCTCGGTCTCTGATTCTCTGATACTCTGATACTCTGTTGAAATCGCAAATACCTTGCTTAAAACACACCTTGCTACAAAATGAATAAAGTTCTTGAAATTTCCTCTTTTGATAAAGCAAAGCTAGTAGTCTAATTTCGATTGTCCCTCTTGCATGCTGGAAGAATGCATGCACTTGCAGTACAATTACGTGCTTCTACTTTCCTTCAGATAAAAGCGATATTGTTTCTCTTTAAATCTGTGATGAATCTATACTATGAGTCATTCTCTGTAAGGTTACTGTAGGAGCATTACATCACAGGGAGAGGCACAACACAGCATTGCATTTCTGTACTATATCACTGGAACACTTCTGCCAAGTTTTGTCAGCACCAGTAAGGGACAGGTTCAAGATCTATGAGTCCTTTGTAAAATTACAAAACAAAACCAGATGAGTATTCTTCCAAACACCTGGGGAAAAGAAACACTTCCTCTGAAGGCCAATGGCAGTAGATACTTTCTATTCACAAGAAATACTTAATTTTGTGCTGGGCTGGATGAGGCTCTGGCTAGCCTGATGTAGGGTGGGATGTCCCTGCCCATGGCAGGGGAGTTGGAACTGGATGATCTTATGGTCCCTTCTAACCCTGACTGATTCTATGACTTGGTCTAGGTGGTCCTGCTGTGGCAAGGGGATTGGACTGGATGATCTTTCAAGGTCCCTTCCAATCACTAATGATTTCATGTTTCTATGATTCTATGAAACAAACAAAAACCCTAACAAAATACTCTAGACATTTAAATTGAGAGAGTGTAAGCATAACTCAACATTAATTTTAACAAGAAACCTTATCCTTTGCTTCCTTATGTACTAATGCAAGTATCCATTGGATAAATGTGCCTTTGACAATCATATTTCTTGGCTTTATCCTGTAGTGACTTGTACTAATCTTCTCTTCATGAGTGAAGGTTCAAACTGCTGTAGCCTTCTCCAAAGCCTTGCTCATTTCATCTCTGCTGCTTTTTTTCAAAGGGCTATCGTGAGCAAAGGCTGGGGTGGGTAAAGTTACATCTTATCTCAATATACCTTCACCAATCTTCAATGTCTGAGTGTTACTCTGTAGTGGCACATTTTGTGCCTTTGTCATTTGGAGCACAATCTGAGAGCTCTCTTCTGTTTCACTCATACAACATATACAGAATCACAGTATTCCTGTGTATGAAGCTTACTTCAATATTAACCTCTATGTTAACACAAAATTTTGACTCCAAATTAGGAGGCTGTTCATTGCAAAATATGTCTTACATGCAACCGGTCTTCTTAGCTCAGCTGTAAATTGAAGAGTACTCACTCATTTTTGACTCATGATAATGAATGTATTTACATAATACTTAAGCACCACACATTTCTTTTTTTTCATTTCTCTCAGATGTGTCTAGAAGCTAAAGAATAGTAAACTTAGTCTCTTAGTTTAAGGTGAAAAAATCTAGCAAAAGCTGAACCAGGACCAGTAAATAGGAAATGCAGAATCAATTCTCAGCATTTGGTTTTGAGATCCTGGTTGAAGATCTGGACTATAATTTAGAAATTGAACAAATGCCATCCTGTCATCTAATAAGCACAACAATAGAATAAGAAACTGAAAGATCAGTAGTTCGAGTTTCTATTCATACAACCTCTGATACTTGAAACATACACAGCTTTGCATCAAAAAAGGTAGTTTGTCCAAGTCAAAAACCAAACACCACATGGTTTTATTGGTACAAGACAAACCCACAGATGTTTAAATCTTAAGACTAAAGTTCATCTGTTTCTGTTTGGCCTCCTAGGTGACGTAAGTTTACAGACAATTTGAAACAAATGATGCAGAAAGAAAAGCAACTATACCACCAACAGTTAAAGTTTGAGGATTAGTTGAGATTTTTGTCCATATGTTCTTCAGGAAGTAAAGGTAAAAATCTTGCACTAACTAGCAAATCTCTTCTACTTCATAGACAGATTAATTCTTCATCCATTACTTGCTTTCATTTGATGACTTATCCTTTTCAGTTTGTCAATAAAACAAAATAGAATGAAGCAAAAGAAATTAAGGGAATTTTAAGGAAATAATTTTCTTTCAAATTCATAATTTACACTTTTTGCCATTTTGTTACACCCCAATTCATATTTTCCTAATGATATTTCATGGACATTTATTTTAAAATGAGAAATAGAGAAATTATCCACAAATCTTGAGAAAGATCCCATTTCTGAAAAATAATGGATCTCTTCATGAAAGTAGAAGCAAGAAAAACAAGATTCCAGTGAATGAAATATTAAGCATGATTTTTGGTTAAAATAATCAAACAAAATTTTAAGTCAGAAAAGTCAGGAAATACTAGAGATGTTAATAAAGTTTTATTAAGTTTCCGAAGGTCAAAGAAGCTGTTTGCAAAAAAAAAAAGATGTTTTGCTTGAAATCTGTCCAACAATATAGTAAAACAGGTTCAGTTCAGCATGCCTGCATCTGTCAGTACTCAGCAAAGGGCATAACAGACAAATCATATGTCTTAAGTAGTTATGTCTGACCAGTTTATTAGAAATATAGTTCCGTAACCATTCTGGCTTGTTGTAGTTTGAGCCCACCCAGCCAGCAACAAAGCTCCACACAGCCTCTTGCTCACTCCTACACGTCTTTGGTGTGATTGGCAAGAAAAAATATAACAAAACGGCTGAGAGTCAAGACAAAGACAAGAAGGATTTACTCACTAGTAACAGTCATTAACAAAAAAATAACTTGACTTGGGGAAACAAAATTAATTTAAAAAATAACACTACCAATTCATTAATCAGAATAGGACAGTGATAAATAAAACACAATCCTAAATAAATATACCTTCACTGCACCCCTCCCTTATTCCAGGACCTAGTTCTACTACCTCCTCCCAGCAAAGGTGGAGAGAGACAAAAGATGGAGATTGCAGTCAGCCAGCTACATGACATGCAGTCACTTACCATGTAAGTTAGAGCTGTAGTTTGTATTGACTTTCTATGGAACTTTATTTGTTTTCAAGTAAATAAAGACATATGCAAATACTGCTGTTACTGATGCATATATTGGTTATTCAGCTGATCACACACTTCTCCAGTTCTCATCCATCTTTACCAATAGCTAGATAAGAATTCAAAATGTTGAGGACTAGTCTAAAGTTTTTCATATGAAATGGTAGAGATGCAAGAGCTAGCTTTCAGCCACTGAACTGCTAAAAGCTTTCTGGAAAAATAAATTTAAGAACACAAGAACTGATGCATTATCAAATTCTGAAATGCAAATGAGCTAATCTTTTCTGTTCTTTGTTCTTGTTCTGATTTGACAGTAATGGGAATATCAGGATAAAGGCAGAGCTTGGAGAAGGGGAGACTGAGGGGTGACCTCATTAACATCTATAAATACGTGAAGGGTGGGTGTCAGGAGGATGGAGCCAAGCTCTTCTCAGTGTCATGTAGTGATAGGACAAGGGGCAATGGGTGTCAGCTGGAACACAGGAGGTTCTACATGAATATCAGAAGGAACTTCTTCACAGTGAGGGTGCCAGACCACTGGAACAGGCTGCCCAGGGGGGTTGTGGAGTCTCCTTCTCTGGAGACATTTAAAACCCACCTGGACATGTTCCTGTGCAACTTGGTCTAGGTGAACCTGCTGTGGCAGGTGGATTGGACTAGATGATCTTTCGAGGTCCCTTCCAATCCCTAATGATTCTATGATTCTATGAACTGCTGGCCTCATCTTTGTGTTGAAAAAGCCAAACAGTAAAAACCAGAGAACAGCAGAGTTAGCAGGTCCAATCCCTGCAGAAATCATTTTACTTTAAAGACACAGCTTAGTAAAGACAGGAAACCAGAAGATAGGGAGGACCAGAATTCCCTACCAAATAATTTTTGAAGAAAATACTTATTTTTAATTATAAATGGTACGTGGTCAAAGTAAAACAAATGAAGATTATTATAACTGTTTTCTTGAGGGTTTTTTTTTTTTTTGTCTCAAAGTCTTCTAGGGATTTGAAATTGCCCTAGATAAAGATCTGTCTTCCACTTTTCATATCCCTTCCAGATTTTAAATGCAAGCAAATTAGAGTAATGATCTCTTTAAAGCACTGAACAAGTAACACATGTAAACTTTAGAGATAAAAGACATTTCAGAAGGAATACTGATTTTCCTAGGATAAATAGGATGGCTGTATTGATATAACTCTGACTGTGCAATTACTATCTATATACCCAAAAGCCGTATTTACCTTGAAAATAAATAAAGTAAATAAATAAATAGTAGTGTTAAAGTCAGTTAGGTCCAGCATGCATTGATCTCCCGAACTTAGTAGATACAAGGAAGCAAAAGCATATGCATCACAATGCATATCTGTGGCATTTTTCATAATCCCATGTCTGTTCTGTCAAAAACTTCCCATTTAGCAGTAAACATTATAGCAAGCAACTTAAGCCTTAACGTCCCAAAAGTTTCACACCAATCACTCCTACTAGTGAAGCCTATCTATCATATCAGCAGTGTAACTTGCTACAACAAAGCTCGATGGACTCGAGGCCATAATGCCATACGGCTTCTTCTGCATACATCAGGACTGGAGTCCATGACCACATAAAGAACTACAGATTTTGACACTTAGGCTCTAAAAATGTTTCATTGTGTTCCAGTTGTTGTCAAGACTCAACATAAAAATAAAAGGCAGGCGTAAGAACCAAGGTAAATCTAATGTGGAGAAGACTGTTTCTGCTAGCAAGCAAGCAAGTAAGGAGTCAGCTAAGTAGTAGGATTACTGGTTCATCAAGCTAGCATGAGCTGCTTGAGATATCAAGTGCACAGGAGTCTGATGAGCTCTTAAAATTCCGGCTCATTCAGCTTTGAACAAGAATAGGTTTTTTACTACCAGAAATTTGAGGAGAGAGAACATCTTTAATATACCAGAGTAGCAAATGTGACAATTATAATCCCCTGAGAAGGAATACAAAAGATAGTTTTCTTTGGATTCCTAACTCTTGTCATTGATGATAAATATTTGATCATCTGCAAGTGAGTCCCACAGAGAAAAAACTGTATCTGCTACTAGGATCAGCTGTGCTCCTGTTAGATACCTTTTCTGTTTCTGTCATCATGTCATTTCTGGCTGCAGTGTCCGAGACTGAGAAATGCACTGTGAAGCTCTGCTCTGACCTCTTGCATAGCAGTGGCCACCAGGTTTTCCTGACTGTTCATGTTTTCTTTATCTAAAGTTTTTCTAGTATCTAATTCATTCATGCCTCAAATCATAACCCAAATTTTACATATCTCATGCTGTAATCTTTAGGATTTGTTATAATCTTCCCTGCTAGTTTTGAAAAACTATTAGCAGATTTCTGTTCTTTAGGTAGCTGCTTACAGACCAAAGTTAAGTCCTTCTTTCACCTTTCCTTTCAGTACCTCATTGCAGCATAGATTAGAAACAGCTAAGAAGGCTGAGCTCTTTGAGCATTTTATTACACACTCTGCTGTGGAATCATGACCTAATTTTCCTACACAGACTTCTGCTGTTATAGTGCAGACTACTCCTATCTATGACTTTTAAGAATTTCTGTAGACAGTAGAGTACCCAGCATGGTGCTGGTGTAAAGTCTTAGAAGAAACAAATGTTCTACCTTCTATTCTAAAATTGTTCTCTTCAGGACTGCAAAACCAAACAGTTTATTTACAAATACATTCTACTTTCAGTGCTTCTTTTTTCTTTTTTCCACCTACATAATTATTTTTCTTTCACAGAATTTTACTTTTTTTCCTTATAATTTTCAGTATAGCATTTATTAAACAGTTACTAAGGTCAGTTGAAAAATTAAGCTAATCTTTAGTGGATTTACACCCAAAACAAAAGCCAATGTTTATTTACACTACCTGTGTTAGTTATGACTACAGGAAAGACTCATGTCACCTAATAACAATATCCAAAATGTTAGATGTCTAACTCAGCCACCATCTTTATATGCAATGGACTATGAAGGGCAATCTTCACTAAGTGATTCATTGCCTAATAAAATAGGTGTCTGAGATAGTTACCTGAGTCACCCTCTGTAAGTATATTTTTTCTCCACTCACTACAAAGAAGATAATGATTCTACATATAGAAGGACAGATTTTAGATATTTCAGAAGTGATTCAGGTGCCTATATAGAGATGCTGAAGACTATCTGAGGCATCCTCATGGAGCCAGCAGAGATGACACAGAAGTTATGAAACTTGCATCCATCTGCAGTAGCATGGGGAAAGCAAACCAAATATTCCATGCATCTAATAAGGTAGCAAATGGTTTGGTGACAGAATTTCTGCCCTATATTCAGGTGAGGTAATAGTTGCATGATTATGTGATCACAGAATCACAGAACATTAGGGATTGGAAGGGACCTCAAAAGATCATCTACTGGAATGTCCCCACTACAACAGAATCACTTAGACCAAGTCCCACAGGAACATATCCACACGGGTTTTAAACATCTCCAGAGAAGGGGACTCCAAAACCCTCTGGGAAGCCTGTTCCAGTGCTCTGTCAACCTCACTGTGAAGAAGTTCCCTCTCATATTGATGTGGAACCACCCATGTTCCAGCTTACACCCATTGCCCTTTGCCCTATCACTAGATGACATTGAGAAGAGCCTAGCTCCACCCTCCTGACACCTACCCTTCACATATTTATAGACATTAATGAGGTCATCCTTCAGTCTCCTTTCTTCCAACCTAAAGAGACCCAGCTCCCTCAGCCTTTCATCATAAGGGAGGGAGGTATTGCTCTATGCTGGACTCTCTCCGGCAGTTCTGTGTCTTTTTTGAACTGAATGGCCCAGAACTGGACATAGGATTTCAGATGTAGTCTTATCAGGGCAGAGTAAAGGGAGAGTAGAACACCTCTCAATCTGCTAATCATCCCCCTTCTAATACACCTCAGGATGTTTTTGGCCTTCTTGGCCACAAAGGCACATTGCTGTCTCATGGTCATCCTGCTGTTCACCTGGACTCCCGAGTCCCTTTCTTCTACACTGCTCTCCAACAGGCCAGTCCCCAACCTATACTGGTACCTGGGGTTGCCAGATGCAAGACCCTACATTTGCCTTTGTTATAGCTCATTACATTTCTCCCTGCCAAACTCTCCAACCTGTCCAGGTCTCGCTGAATGGCAGCACAGTCTGCTGGGGTGTTGGCCACTCCTCACAGCTTTTTGTCATTAGCAAACTTGCTGACAGTGCACTCTAACCCCTCATGGTACACTACAGTTATTGTAAGCTTCTAGGTAGTTATTTTAAATAACCAAAATTCTCAATGTTTCATCAATATATTTGCTAGTGTGCATTGAAATATCTCAACCATCAAAGGTTTTGGTTCTACCAGCAAACGCAGTTACATAATACAGTTCAATAAATGGTTTACAGATATTTTTCTCTCTAAATACAAAACTAATTATAGAACAAGAGCAAAAGTGTATAACCTCACTAATGTTGTAACTTATGAATGAAACTTTTACTTGCCTTTTACTTACTAGAGGGTCAGCAAAGTTTTCTGCTCACATTTTGAAAATTTTTGCTCAGTAAAACATGAAATGAACATATTTGCTGGGGGAGAGAAGTTTCCAATATACATTCTGTTATACCCAGGCTCCTAAACAACCATAAAGGTCTCCATAACTAGGATACAAATACTGAAAGACAGACAATCCAGATGAAGAGCAGAGTGGTGGTTTTCAATAACTGAGAAGAGCAGTTATGACCTCTGTTTTCACCCAAAATTTATTTTGCTTTGTATGGTTTTACCTTAAGTCAAAAACTGTGCTCATAGAAGCATTAAGACAACAATTTCACCAGACCCATAAAGGCCATGAATATATCTTATGTATTCAGAAGTAGTTTCATGGGCCAAACCAGTCACTGGAAATGCAAAGAAGTGCAAGTTAAAGCTGTTTTATTAAGTGTGTAATATGTGTTTTTAGCGTGTCTCAAACATGTAAATAAAAGTGTATGAGATTGTTTCTTTCACTGAAACTTATAACAATATATTTGTCTTGCCTTTATAATGAATTAAGAGTGTGTAGATGATGGCACACTACAGATCAGTTTGCTATGGAGGTTTCTACAGTTTGAGTTTCTCTACCTGCTACCCAGCCTTGAAAAGATTCACTTCAGAACTAAGACAGCAAAACGCAGGTGTTCACACATAGATACACATAGATATTCTTTCTAAAATTGTCATTATCAGCAATGGAATTAAACAGAATCAATAGAAATAGGCCATTATAAAACAGATATCTGGTGGTGTTATCTGAACTTGAATTATGAGACGTGATCACCTATTAACAACTGTGGAATCAACCATAAGAGAAGATTATTTGTCTCACCTGCCTACAGAAAGGGCTTGGAAATATAAATTAGCTCAGAAACCTAATTCTTACATATTCAGAGTTAGAGAAGATTAGTTTTACTAGTTGTATTGCAAGATTTTACCTTTGACTATCATACAAATTCTTTTGCAGCTATTTCTGCAAGTTTCTATGATGGCTGAAAAGAAATCGTGATTACTTATACTGATTGTCTTAACTTTTTCTGGAGTTTCTGTAGGCCATTGTGAAAAAGAAATGGGTAACTATGTTTTGGTTTCTCAATAGAGAAATAACTTCTTGAAGTATGTATTTTTTTCTGTAAGACTAGAGGAAAAAACCAATCTTTGAAAGCAAAATTACTTGTAATGATGAATCACAGCTGAGAAGAGGGATATGCCGAATCATCCTCTTGGCTATATTGATTTCAGTGTACAGACAGCTCAGTCTCTGATGTAATGGGAAGCAGTGTCCATGGCACTTCCCCAAGAACTAAGAGGCTTTATGTTATTACATGAGTGTCTCCTAAATGAGGATGAGGATTAATTTTCAGAACTATGAAGCAAAAACTAAAAATAAGTTTTGTTCATTCAAACTCAGTTTGACTTATCCGACTTATCCAATATTTATTGGTGTTAGGTAGGATGCAGCTGATGCTCCCCATGACATCTCTCATGGTGCTGTGTTTGTGGTGGCAGCTGTAGGGCTGTTAATAACACATAAGTATTTTGGTCGCTGTTGAGCAGTGCTTGCACAGCACCAAGGATGCAGGTTCTTTCTTTCCTAACAATCTCACCAGCAGTGGGCTGAGGGTTGGGCAAGGTCACCTAACCCAAAGTGACAACAGAGATATTATATTCATATGACATCAGCCCAGATATAAAAGCAAGAGGAAAGAAGAAAGTGTGGGGGGGGGGCATTAATTGATGCTACATGTACTGGGGTCCTGCTTCCTGGAATGGTGGCTAAACATTCACTGCTGATGGGAAGTAGAGACACATCTTTGTTATTTGCCTTTGTTTTCCTTTGTTTGCCTTTGTTTCCACACTTGGCCTTTGCTTCTGCTTTATTAAACTATACTTGGCTTTATCTACCAGTGTCTTGTTATAGTTTTCTCTCCCCTATCCATGTAAGAAGAGGAAAGTGATGGAGTGGCCCACCCAAGGCCAACCACAACAACTTAATACACCACAACTCCCACTATTCTATTCTCCAAATGAACTTCAACAAGGGTGATGAAGGACGTGGAGCACCTTCCATATTAGGAGAGGCTGAGGGAGCTGGGTCTCTTTAGCTTGGAGAAGAGGAGACTGAGGGGTGACCTCATGAATGTCTACAAATATTTGAGGGGTGGGTGTCAGGAGGATCGCACTGGGATGTTCTCAGTGTAATGTAGTGATAGGACAAGGGGCAATGGCTGTAAGCTGGAACATAAGAGGTTCCACATCAACCTGAGAATGAACTTCTTCACGGTGAGGGTGACAGAGCACTGGAACAGGCTGCCCAGGGGGGTTGTGGACTCTCCCTCACTGGAGATATTCAAGACCCGACTGGATGAGTTCCTGTGTGACTTGGTTTAGGTGATCCTGCTGTTGCAGGCGGATTGGACTAGATGATCTTTCGAGGTCCCTTCCAATCTGTAGTGATTCTATGATTCTATGATTCTTCTAGCTGTTCTGTTCCTACCACATGAGAACCTGAACTCCACCATCTCATGGTCCCTGCACCCAAGGCTGACCTCAACCTTCACTGCTTCAACCAGACCCGCCTTGTTGGTGAGTACAAGTTCCAGCAGTGCTCCTCTCCTGGTGGGGTCCTCCTCCATTTGCATCAGGAAATTGTCACCAATACACTGGAGGAACCTCCTGGACTGTGGCTGGCTGGCTGAGTAGGTCTTCCAGCAAATAACAGGGTAGTTAAAATCCCCCATGAGAACCAAGGCCTGTGTCTGTGAGACTGCTGTCAGCTGCCTGTAGAGGACCTCATCAACTTTGTCATCTGTATCTGGTTACATGTAATAGACACCCACAACACTGTCGTCCGTGGCAGCCTGCTCCTTAATCCGCACCCACATACTCTCAACTCTCTCTTCATCCAGAACCCAGTACATTCCAGTAGCAATCTCACGTAGAGATATTCATACTTTATTTCCTGTCTCCATCTTTTTTCTTAATTTCCTGTCTTAGTCTTTCTTCCTAATTATCCTATAGTTCTGTGGGTGAAAAAATACTATCCTTAGAGAGCACTGATTTTCCTAGCAAAATACTTCAAGCAATGTAATTTTTTTATTGGCTTAGCACAACTAAAATCTAAATTAGGTATTCATACCAACTTAAGCTGTTTAAATACAAGTTCTTGTTTAATATTGTTAATGGAAACATAGTGTTATGAATTCACACATAGAGACTAATGGAACACAAACCATAGCAAAGGCCATATATGAAGGAGACAGCTCCTTAGATTAAGCATTTTTCTGAGCTGAAATCATTGTGTTATCCTGAGACTTGAGCATTTTTTTTTAACTAAAATAAAGTATTTTTTCTCTTTGTTGAATGTTTTTGGTAGATGTCTTGTTAGTGAGACTGGAAAAGTAGTCTGTAACACAGTAAATTATAAAAATGGAGTGGTTGCTTTTTAATAGATATATTATTAAAATAGAATACAGAGATACACAGGTCATTAGAAGTTGTAAGGGACCTCCAGGGCCAACAAGGCCATGTTACTTCATGACTTTCATGACATCTATTTTAGAATTACAGTAAAGATGTCGCAAATCTTTTCAACATACATCCATTTTTATCACCACACACAAGTCACAATGACATTTCAGAACTGTGTGTAGCTTTACATGTATATCTTACTAAGTTATTTCTTTAAAATAAATCACAGAATCGCAGAGTCACAGAACATTGGGGATTGGAAGGGACCTCAATCTACTGGAATGTCCCCACTACAACAGAATCACTTAGACCAAGTCCCACAGGAACATATCCACACGGGTTTTAAACATCTCCAGAGAAGGGGACTCCAAAACCCTCTGGGAAGCCTGTTCCAGTGCTCTGTCAACCTCCCTCTCATATTGATGTGGAACCACCCATGTTCCAGCTTACACCCATTGTCCTTTGCCCTATCACTAGATGACATTGAGAAGAGCCTGGCTCCACATATTTATTTATTCACATATTTATAGACATTAATGAGGTCATCCTTCAGTCTCCTTTCCTCCAACCTAAAGAGACCCAGCTCCCTCAGCCTTTCATCATAAGGGAGGTATTCTACTCCCTTCATTATCTTTGTGGCTCTGTGCTGGACTCTCTGTGTCTTTCTTGAACTGGACACTTGGCTCAGAACTGGACACAAGATGTCAAATTCAGTCTTACCAGGGCAGAGTAAAGGGGGAGGAAAACATCTCTCAATCTGCTAATCACCCCCCTTCTAATCCATCCCAGGATGTTTTTGACCTTCTTAGACACAAGGGCACATTGCTGGCTCATGGTCATCTTGCTGTCATTAACGAAAACATTGAATAGTATTGGCCCAAGTACTGACCCTTGGGGGACTCCACTAGATACAGGCCTCCAACTAAACTCTCTCCCATTGACCACTACTCTCTGGCTTCTATCCTGCAGCCAGGTCATGATCCACCTCACTACCTGATCATCTAGCCCACACTGTCTCAGTTTGGCTGCGAGGATGCTATGGAAGACTGTGTCAAATGCCTTAATGAAGTAAAGATAGACCACATCCACCATTCTTCCACCATCTATCCACCTGGTTATGCCCTCAGAAAAGGCTATCACGTTGGTCAAGCACGACTTCCCCTTGGTGAAGCCATGCTGACTGTCCCTAACAGCCCTCCTGTGCTTGATGTGTCTAGAGACAGCCTTGAGGATAAATTGTTCCATCACCTTTCCAGGTATTGAAGTGAGGTTGACTGGTCTATAGTTTCTTGGTCCTCCTCACCGTTTTTGAAGACTGGAGTGACCACAACCTGCCGCGGCTTCCGGAGCGGCCCCGGACCTGCCTGCGGTCCGGACCTGATGCCGCACGATCCTGGCTGCCGACTGGAGGAGCAAGACTGATGCAGATTTGCCATCATGACCGCCCCCCCCCCCCCCCCCCCC
>VXBP01005366.1:53658-78908 GCA_013400115.1 Rhinopomastus cyanomelas | reverse complement strand
TCTTCCTCCTGGAGCTGAAACAGGAGAGGGAGAGGAGAGAATCTTTGGAAGACCCTCTTGGCCATGTGTAGAGTGTAGAAGGGGTGCGGCCTTGCTGACGCAGCCATGTGGTTGGTCTCCATCTTGGATCCCACATGTGGCCCGGGCTATGTGGCTACGCCGCCGCCATTTTAGAGAGACTGATCAGCAGGAAAAGAGGCTGTTTGTCATTTCTGCCACTGAGTAAGACTGGGGCGCTTAAGTTTTGGGGGAGAACTCCTTCGTGCTTAGCTGAAGAAAGCAGAAGGACTTGAGAATCCTTAAATCTTGGATCTGAAAGATAGAGACTGGGTTAGAAATGCATGTCTGCTGCACTGAGGGATGCAGGAGTGGGTGCTGAGCAGTCAGGCCATCCCGAAAGCATTGAGCTGGAGAAGCTACACTGAAGAATTGAAGAATTCACCAGTCTGCAAGCAGTTTGGGTCTTGCTATGTCACAGATGGGGATGATGCATGAATAATAGAGAGGGTGGTGGTACTCGTCTCTACTTGACTGGCATGTTCTTTTTCCCAGATCTCTAAACTGAAAGAAGAACCAAGGCCCAAACTATAGTGACCTCCCACTGTATTTTTCTCAGAATGTGTAATGGCATTTGTGACACAGTTTCTAGCTGGTGCACTAACTTGCTTAACCTTTTTTTCCTTTCTGTATGCAGTTATAGAGTTAATAAACATTTTTTTCCAGTTTCCCTAAAGCTATCCATTGTCTGGCAAATTTGTCTGAGATGTCATCGAGACCTCACTGCTTTGCTTTCTTTTCCTTTATCTTAAATTTTGGTCTTGAACCCACCACACAAATAAATAAATTCAAAGATTTATTATAAATGGGCAAAATAATTTATATCACTATGTAGCTCTGCTATACTATTTCCACTTTTGTAAAGTTCCCCAGTCTTGCTGTTACCATCACCATTTATGACTCTTCTATTCTGCCCACCTTTTCAAGAAAACCCAGCAGGGTTTCCTCTCTCACAGAGGAACCTGGGAATCCCAGGTAAATTCTTAACAAGACAGAGAAAAGACATTTATATCAACTTCCCACTTCTCAATTTTACTTTTTTTAAACTTCATCTTGTCACAAGCTGCAGTGTGGTTACATGTTCAGCCAAGCACATTGAACTGAGATCTCTCACCACAGGTTTTCAATTCTGAATAAAAATTTGAGTACTAAAACATTTTTAATGCTAACAATACCTAAAATCCTTACATAACTTGATTGCAAATGAGGATTAGTCTACCCTGGCAGCTACCTTTACTTGACAGCAGATGCTGGCAGAACACTTTTTCCCTGGAGAGATTTCTCTCCATCTGCAGTTTCAAACAGCTTCAGATTCCTCTTTTGATCCGTTTATCAACACAGTTCAAAAGCAAAAGTTTTGTTCAAGGTTTCAAACCAATGCTGTAGAAGGCAAAAGAGGAATCTATCAAAACTACCTTCTCCAAACAGAGGGCCATTATCACAGGGCAGTAGATACATGTGCTCACATATTATACTGTCTCTCACACTAGCTTATTATCTTTTTCTGTCCAAGCAGTGGCACAACTTCTTCAGCAAGAATGATTATGGTTTTGCTCTTACACCTTGGTTTTACTTATGGCCTGGCAAAGAAGATATTCTACTAGGAAACTGAAGTAGGATGTTTAAAATTCTGAGAAGGACAGAGACTCTTACATTGTAAAGGCACACACATATCTCTAAACCTAGTTGTAGCCTGTGCCACACTCCTATTTAACACATAGACAATATTTTCCCTTCATTGTCTAGCATCTTTCTGAAGGAAAAGCACCAGCATTGTGATTCCTATACTAGACTCTGAGCTGCAGTTACCTATTACATGTGGATTTTTCCTGTTGTGGAGATAAAGACAGTCAAACCTAACAGATGGTTCTATTCAGTCAAGACAGGACAAGTAAGAAAATTACTGTGAAACTGTTCTTCCTTTTACCTTTTACCTCCTTACTACTTCCTCATTTAGAGGCATCATGAATTTCAGCATAAGCTGTTTCTTCTTCCAGATAAATATCAGGGTAAATTTACATTCTGGCATCATCTATATGATTTACACATATATACTACAATATCAGCTGTGGTGTTATTGTGATCACTGATTCTATGTTTAAAACATTATAGTTGACAGATAATACAACTGAACTGGTTGGAAAGACATTATGCCCTTAACAGGCTGGCTTCTGCAATAAAACAATTTTTTTATTGAGTGACACTCTGTTTTGGACTGGTATCTCAAGCACAGTTCTGTGTTTTCAGTATATTTGTTAGCCAGGCAACCTTTGCTGTATTATTTGCGTTATTTACACTCATGTGATATCTCCAAAGGTATTATCCAAAAGCAGATGTCAGACATTCTACTCTCGTGACAAAAGATATGAGATACCTTATATCTTGTCTTCTGTCTTACATATCTTGATAAAGGTATAAAAGGGAATGTCCTTAAGAAAGCTGTCATGTCCTTTCCCTTCTGGAGCCCGAGACCTACATGGCACCCAGTGGAGCCAATGGAAACCTTTTCATTGACTTGAGTGAGCCTCGGATTAGGACTTCAGGTTTCTGTAGTTTCTGATCAGCCACTGTACAAATGCTGATGAGATGAGTTAAATGATGACCTTGTAAACTAGAAAGACATTGTTTCATCCGTCCATTTCTGACAAGGGTGAAGGATCACAATGGAGGAATGCAACAAGATACCAGACAGTGTCTCAAAGTGGGAAATGAAAATGTTAATTATACTCTTTAAAAATTCAGAGGGATTTAGATGGGTGAGTTTCTATTGGCTCCCTTGTAATTCCTTTTAAGGATAAATCCATAAGAGGAATTAGAAGAGAGAGAAAGACTTAGGTTGATATACATTTGCTGAAACCTCTTTCCTGTCTGTCAGGACCATGACTATAGGCTTTTAAGCATTTCAGTGCTAGTCCTTAAGTGAAAAACCAGCAATGAACACTTAAAAGTAGCAAAAGTTATCACAGATTATAACTTTAAAGTCTAAAAAAAACGCCATATTTTCTGTCTATGATAATTCCTTGCCACAGTAAATTCTTGATAATAAAAACATTAAAAAGGGTTTGGATGTAATTAGAAATATTTTTGGAAGAAATGTTTATCTAGCATTATTAAAAAACATGGTATGGATGAGACCATGAATTTTCTGTGAAAAACACTCATGGAAGGATATACTTACAAATGCTATTTCCCAAGCAATCTCTCATGGACTCTGTCATAGATAATGTCTTAGTTAATCTGGATGTCTTGGTTTTCACTGTGACCCCCTGAAACTGTCTGCTAGTAGGCCAAACAGCATATTTTAAATGTTTTCCTGTCAGGTAGGGAGACAGAAAATATGAAAGATGGAACAAAGACATAGAGGTATGAACAGATCAGTTGTACCTTAGAAAGGTGTGTCTTACAGACATTCGTCGTTCATGTTAATCCTTTGCATAAAAATTTATAAAAAAACTCCACTAGTAAAAATTAGCAAAACCCAGCCTACTGGAAGTAATAAAACTTAAACAGAATTAACATTAGGTTTAAGGTTAATGTTCCTATATATCTAGATTTGTGCTGTCACTAACCAAGATCATATGTCTTGGAGTACATATTGTTTATATCCTGGAAAAATTACAAATTGCGATGTCCCTCCTCCCAGTAGGAAAGCATGGATGGAAGAAGTTTCTCACTGTTCTCATGTTAAAATTTTCTGTGTAAAAATAGAAAAATGTCATGACACATATTAACTTTGTGAACTCTCAATTAATTTCCTATCATAAAAAGAAAGGATGCGTGAGAAAATACAAAAACCTTCAGACTATTATAACATGAAGCATAGCTGATACAAAATTCCTTCTTGTTTTTTATCTGTACTCTCTCAAAAAGATTTTTTTCAAAACATTGTATGTTTTATAGTATACTATGCAAACAATAAGCTATTGAAACAATATCAAAATTTTGAGAAAGTGAAATCATATATCACATTTTTTGAGAAAGTTATAAACAGGAAATATAAGTTTAAGACAAGAATGACTGGATGAAATTCTGATATTACTACACTTAATACCAAACTGCATCAATAATAATAGAATGTCCATAGAAACAGACATTTGCCCATGTCACTTTGATGAATCTTGCCTAGGATATCAAGGAGATTGTAACAAAGTTGTAAGTGGAAATTATATGTGATCTTAACAAAGTGCTAATACAGAGAAAGCATTGAAACCTCTTACGCAGAAGACATCATCCAAGTGTCAGTCTTGAGAAAGGCAAACTAATGACCCTCAATTCTTATTAAATGTCGTTTGCCTCTACTTACATAAGTTCAGCACATATTTTCAAGAGCATTATATCTTGGCCCATACAACACCCATTAAAAGAAAACACTCATTCTGATGATTCAGATGTACTTTATAAATTTGTTTCTGCTTTGAAGATGCATCAGTGATGAAGTGGTGCTAAACTGAACAGTTACAAATTCTTGCACTGTGATTTAGTTTATTTTATTCTCTGATTTTCTGAAACTTTCTGTGGCTACTACTAAGGATCAGCTGCATAAGTATTGTTAAGTCAGACAGAAAAAATAGAGAGTGGGAAAGATGTCCTTAGTGACAGCATCCTTTCAAAATTTGGAAGACTATAACTGATGAAAAAGGTTTAAGTCACAAGAGCCTTTCTTTAGATTTGAACTGGAATCCTTAAAAAAAACAACACCCCATTTATACTTTCAAGTATGTCTCAAGATACATAAAATTCAGCTTTAAAGACAGAGATTGCATCTGTAAAATAACCCAGGATCTTCACAATTAGTTCTAGGTTTTGAGGCAGCACTATTATTATGAGATTCTTTCCTTATAAAAGTATTGGATCTGTCTGAGAAGGAGTTAATTTCTCCCATACCAGCCCTCACAGTACTGTACTTTGTATTGGTAGCTAAAAAGGTGTTGATAACACACTGGTGTTTTGTCCACTGCTGAGTGGTACTCTTACAGTAGTAAGACTCTCACTCTAGCATTCCCCCCCTCACCAATAGGCTGTGCGTGGGAAAGATCTTGGGAGGGGACTTCCAGGGCAACTGCTATCCATACAGAAGCTCTTTGCCTTCTCGTTGTAAGTTGCAATGCAGGGTTTCCCTGTTACCTTCTTTGACACGTCTGATTTAACAATTCTCTTTTTCATTCTGAATGTGGTTAAATAAAACTGCAGAGCTGAATTTTCATCCTGCATGACCAAAAATAAAGTCATTTATTAAAGACAAAGGGGAAAGTAAAGAGTTTTGCACATGGCAGTCCAGGGTATCCCACTATTTCTACCATGTGATCCAGAAAAGGAGAAGCAATTGTATTATTTTGGAAACAGGTAACTAAACTGCAGATGAAGAAATCTTGTGGCGTTAAAGTATGGTGCTCACATCTGCATTTTGCTTCTTTTCTCCCATTAAAAATTATAAAAACAAATCAAAGTTTATTTAAAACCCATTACTTTCCAAAGAAAATTAGATCACACATTGTGCAGGATGCGGAGAAAAACAGTCCAAACATATTCTTGCTTCTTCAATGGCCAGTGGGCTTCTGCCATTCTTTTTCTACTAAAGAAAACTTCTGTTAGCTTTATGAAGTCCTGCTCCTGTAACACATTCAACAGATATGTTCCATTAGGAAGGGAATGTTTGCAGGATGCCCTCTCTAGTCAGAATTCTTTAAACGTGGACATATAAGGGATGCATATACTTTGACAGAATTCTATCTTTTCTCACTTCGGTGAGGACTTACACAGGAAAGTGGGAAACAAATGTGGCAAAAGTATTCTTCCAGAAAAGTTTTCTTCCATATTGAAGGAAGGAGATATATCAGTTAGTAAGGTTGCTTTATGTTATCCACAAAGTAACTTTAAAAAGACACATATGAATGTGAAAACTTAACTTTTACTGTTAAATGTAACATGAAAAGTAACGGATACTGATGCCAGGTTTGACACCAGCAGAGACTTTTGCTACCACCAATAATGACAAACTAAAATATATTTAAATAAATTTCTAATTAGACATGAAAAGGCATTACTCTCACACATTTCAAAGCCCTAGAGAGAAGAATCTGAAAAGTGCATTTGCACTTGCAAGGCCTGTAGAGTTGGTACAACAGTAGAAGTCCACAATAGTTCTAGATACTTCCTTATCTTTTTGAGATATTTGCCTAAATTTAGAGTTACATTATAGTTGGACTGAAGAGCTAGCTTTATTTTTTTGATTATGCACATAATTATATATATGAGAACATGAGAAAATAGCATTAAATGTGTTAGGGAAAGCAATTCATCAAATTGGTGAGGATAAGACTGGATTACAAATGTATTTAATGTCTGAGACTGTAGATCTAGGTTAATTTCTAAATCATTCAGTGCCTAGTGAGCTAGTACTGGGACATCCAAGTGGAGGAACAACAGCTTCTGCTTAGTTTGAAGGTAGATGTGAATGGCTCATTTAAGAAATTGTTTTAAGATCAGGACCTGAAGGGTTGAAGGAGCACAGTGGTATTGATGATAACCCCTGAAAGCACAAAAGGCTGTAAAAGATGTGGTGCTAGAGAAGCAGTCAGGATCTGGTTAGTTTTCTAAATGTTAAGGCATTCTGGGTATACTTCTCAATAAGTATTGTTCATTCTTGAATTATCCAGCATATGAAGTGTATACCAGCAATGCTACCTGCAACGAGTAGATGGATTAGAGTGCACCTGAAGAAAGATTTGATTTAGCTTTAAGAATGTGAAGAAGTGATGGGCAGGATTACTTTCCAGGTTCCTATAGCCCTACTCTCTGCAATGTACAGCATTAGAGATTTGAAGTGAGTAACATACATGGCATAATATAGTCCGCAACGGTAGACTACAACTAACATTTCAATTTTGAGTGGCAATTTAAGTTTGCAAAGCAGGAACTGAATTTTTCTATTTGTTGTGTGTGATTTGGAGGCTGAAGATGGTGTCATTAGCAGGATAGGTATATCAGAATGAGAAAGACCTGTCCAGCAAGCCTATTTTTGAATTTTGGTTTATATTCAAATTCAATTTGAAAATTAAGAAGTACTGTATGTAGGTTATGTAGGTAAGACTCAGAGTCAGGAACAGAAATTTTAAAAAAGCTAATACATTTTGTGAGGCTGCAAAAGGGCAAAAGCAGGATCTGGAAATTGTAGAGAATCTTGTGTAGCTGATGTCTTGTCTTTAAAAAAGACCTGAACTATAATAAATAACCTTTACACCACCAATATTAGACACTGGTTTCCCATGACCACCCCTCATCTTGGCCCAGAAGATCCTGAGGTATATCGTAACCAGCTTAGCTATAGGTCTCACTTTAATCTTTAAAACATGTATAAACATAGCTTTAAATAAGATACACAACTTAAATCTGCCTCACATCTATGGAAAACCCACTTGTCTCTATTGCTAAATGCTTCTGCCAGCCATGTGAGGCTTTTAGTTCCCTTTCCAATATGGACATAGATTTTGAGTATTGTCTGCACTAGTCCCTAACTGAGATGTCAGCTCTTACTGTAGTCTTAAGCAAAGCTTTTCTTTAAAAACTTTGTTTTTAAAGTTTGTGTGTGTTTCAGTTTACACAGGCTGTCACATTAATTTTTTTCAGTTGCGGACAAACTGTTACACTGCCTTACAATTGTTGCAATGTCTGTCCTAGATTTACATGAAGCATATTCAAAGCAAAAATAAAATCATTTACCCAGGCCAGCATTAAGACAACTCTAATTCTGCAGGCATCAGAAAACACAAAGTGCTCAAAACCTTTCATACCTCTTCTACAGAACACACATTTAACCCTTCCCTAGTCTCAGTTCTTCTATCAGTATGATTTAAGGGCCCATAAACTTCCTAACAAAAATTCTTGGCCCCGTGTGCTCTGTCTGCCAACACACTTAATTTCTTCATCTGATTATCTCACCTTAACTTTATTTCTGTTCCTAAACTTCATTAAAACTGTAAATCCTCCAATGCAACCATCATTCCTAAAGACTCAAAAGAAGTAATTTTTTTTTCTAACAACATTTATTCCCAGTCTGCCTCTGCAAAATACATTTTAAAAGACTTCAGTCTCTGCTGTTCTTCATACTACCCCATATCATAAAATTACCCACAGATTTCACCTTTTCCATAGAACTATAATCGAACTAGAAGTAACAGAACTAGGCTTAATTTCTCTTTCAGACCAAAACCAGCTGTAGTTCTGATAACATAAAGTCTACTTAGATTACCCTTACTCTGAATCCGTTACCAGAACCCTGCTTCTTGTTTTTAACTTTGTAACTGGTTAAGTCTGATCACAGCTTCTAATGAGCATTGCCTAGAAGATGACTCTGTAGCTGCTCTGGTCTATTTGTGTGCACTTCAAACAAAGGAATACGTTGAGGCTATGGCAAAATGAGAAGCTCATTGCATTAAATAGACAAGCACACTACTTGACAAACTGGGAGTTGGGTTAGATCTGTCAAGATCTGGTATCGGAAAGGTAATGCTTGGTTAGAGTAGGATGGTAGTAAGCCTGAAAATAAAATTCAGGTTTGGAATTGGTAGCACTACCAATTGGATTGTGGGTATATCCACGCTATGCATGGTGCTTTTACCTCCCTTCCTCTCACCCCTAGTGGAAACACACCAACCCCTAGATTTGTGATTAAATTTCAGAATAGAGTGATCTGTTTCTTAAAGCTAATGCTGGATCTTGCTAAATATGCAGATATTGGATGAAGTCTGGGTCTGGAATGCCTGCATGCTTTATCTCCTTAACCTGAATCTGATACCAAAACATACATCTAGCTTTAGCCAGAAACAAAAATAAAGGTTTTGCCCTAATGATTTCAACACTCATCTTAGCCCTGCATGTCTTGCAAGGCACCTGCAAGATCCAAGTTTTTCAGTAGCTATCCTGCCAGCATTGACTGCATCACTGTTCCTAATCTTTACTCACAATTTGCATCTATTAGTCATAACTGCCACAGAATGAACCATAACTCCCCCACTCTTGTTGACACCAGCTTTTATTCCAATACCACGAGCTTTTACTCTAATACTGTATTATCAGCTATTTGATCTCACTTTATAACACTTTGTCATGCTAGGAAACTGGTGGGCACTATTATCTTACCTAAGGATTTAAGGAGGAATGAAATGTCCTGGCTGCAGTTAAATAAATGTTTGGAGTTTTGGAAAAGTTGTGAGGCTCTCTCCTATAAGACACAGTAAAAAACTTAACATTTTGGGGGTTCTGAAAGGCCAGAAAAAGCAAAACATAAAGTGACGGAGGTGGATACATTAAATGTTGTTATTTCCAGCCTGTAATTTCCTTACGCTGAATTCTCAGGATCATTGTTTTACTGGAAATTACATTTACAGTTTTTGGAAAGATTCCACTTACAAGAATAACGGACTTAAATTCAGCATTAGATGGTTGTTGGACAAGATACAGATGAATGTTTTACAGCTGCTCCTCTAGCTACTACAGTGACCCTTCAGTATGGTAAAGATGCATTTTGGGTGAATGTAAGGGTTCAGTAAGGACCAAGAACAAAGGTCTGAACTGAAATTCAACTCTTGAGCCAGCTGAGGCCACTAGCACAGCTTCCTGCAGTTCTTTCACAACTTCATTCACCCATCTGATCCCAGATTACATAGCTGTGTTGCATGAGAGCTGGCTTTGGGCACTGCTGGTTAAACACCTCATAAAGGGGAAAAGACTGTAGGGGCTGTTGGTGCGCTCAGGGCACTGACAACAAGAAGGTAACATATATCCAATATTCCAGGAATAAACTCCTACCATGAGAGCTGAATGAACGTATGCAAACATAAAAGAGGTCACTCAGCTCATTTCTGTTACATTTGCACTATTATTCCCTCTTAAGATTTCTGCAGCCCAGGCAAGATAGCCCAGGATAGCTTTCTGATACTGCAGTTAAGACATCAAAATGTTCCAACATTAACAAATAGCACAGACAATACAGAGCCAGTTCTTTGTCACAGTCTATGCTGTTCGCCAACACTTCAGTGTTGTTAACAATCACGGTCTGCCATTCTTTCACTGTATGCTGCAGGCTTTCTACAGTCAGAAGTTATGCGACCATCTGTATAAAAGTGTCCAGATAAATGTGTGTCCTTAATATAAAAAAACCCAAAAATCTGAAAACTTTCTAGGCAGTTGCTTATCTTACTCTATTATCCTGACGATGGCATGTCCATATCTGTTACTGTGTCTCAGCCTTGAATGTCAGAAGTCAGTTGAAAGCATCATCGATTTGCTAAACATAATAGACCTAAGCCCTGTATATTACAGTCATCCTTCTCAACATGCCACAGAATCCCACGAAAGTCAATAACTTGCTCTCTCTTAATGAAGTAAGGTACAGTATTGGTTCATTGATGCTCTAATAGCTCCTGAGAATGATTTTTACATCATAACCATTTCAAGTAACTAGTAAGTCACTTTTGTCCTTAAGTTTTAGGAATGTTAAAACACATCTCAAATTGTGATCCTCTGTTTCTGCAAGAATTCCTGCAGCAGGTCTGGGATTTCCTAAGCTGCCTTGAACAAATTGGATCCTTTGACAACCCAAGGGCACCTGGATCTCAGTAAGCCACTTGAAAGTCCTAGCAACACTTCTACCTTACCTTCAGGCTGATTTTATTGGAAGTTGGTTATTACCTGGGAGTTTCAACATCATTGTACTCACCCTCTGTGTTAGTGTTCTTTATATCATGGTCTAATGATCAGAGCAACAAATTTCAAACTTTCTCCTTAGTTCTGGAAACCTCCTGTTTTCAATATTGCTCCTGTAGCTTCATCACCTATTCTGCCTTATGTCCTTGCAATAGCTTACTGGTTCTTAAGCATCTACCGGAACTGTTACTGCTACCTTTTTAACAGTAGCAACTGTTGCTCATGATGTGCTCTTAGCTTCTGTTTCTTCACAACGAACTCTGAATCTGTATTTCCCATTAGCAACAGCCTTGTGGCACACATTCTCCATCTCAGGTGGACCAGCTTTGCCTGTGGTTAGCTTATTCCTAAAACCCTAAACCATCATATACTGAACAACTCTTGATCACTGTTTTAGCATACAGCAATTATAGTCATGAACAAAAAAGCTCTTTGCATTTCAACAAACAAAAAATGGTATAAAAGAACGAGGAAAAAACAATGGCTGCTCCAATCTTTTACAAATCCACAAATACTTCAAAAAATTGTATGCAAGATCTACTCTGTCTACCTAGACCTTAATTCACTGAGATAGGAATTAACCTCCTAGGCTTATTGCACACATGTGTGTATCATTTTATTACGGAACACAAACAGTTGATTTGCTAGATTAAAAAAAAAAAAAGATTAACTCTATTTGAGGGAGCTAACAAAATTAGTTCTTGTGACTCATCACTGCATTGCTGGTAAAATGAAAGTATTCAGAACAGGAAGAATAGATTAATTAGCTTCAAATTTGAACACTGAGAAGTGCACACAGCAAGGGCAAAGCCAGGAACCAGCAGAGATATATTTTTGTTTTATTTTCTAGTAAATACCAATAACTGGTTTGTAAGGGTAAGAGGGCTGAAGAGCAAAGTATAGTAATCTACAGCATCATAATGAGGGTCAGAGATCATGTCATGGGTCTTTGGACAGCAGTAAAGTCAATTCTGCTTTCAATTAAGGTTTTTCAAACAGAAACTGATGAAAAATTTTTATACAGACTCTACAAGATCTTCATGAATAGCTGGGAGTCTGGAGCTATCAATCTGATGTTCATGAACAAGTATGATAATCACATCATATAAGGAATATGGTTTATAGTTTGTGTATTACATCCAGTCCAAAAGATAATGTTGTGTGTGTGATGAGACCCTGGGCTACAGTTAAGCAAATAGTTTGGTCTGGCAGTGGGCTAGGGTCCAGGACTGCAGAGAACTCAGAGAAGTGCACAATTTGAATTGTACAATTCTAATCTTTGGCTGGGTAGAGTGAACACTGGAGTTAACAACATGTTTTATGGTTAACATTTTGTCAATTAACTTTTAATAACTTATTGCTGTCATGAGTAATGCAATAAATAACCTGTGACACTATTTCTCCTACTCCCCTGCAAATTCCCTCCATAAATATGTAGGTGTCGTTATGTAGTTTATTACTCCTGATATACAGCAGGATACAGAAAATCTGAGGGAATGCTTTAGAAAGATATACAAAAAAATTTTGCACTCAGTGCATACTGCAGCCACTGAGCCTGAAGACATTACCAGCATCAGCCAAAGAAATGTTTCGAAGAGGTGAAGACTTCGAACTTAAAGGAACTGAATATGGACAGACCTCTGAATTCTCTCTTCTTCAGGTACAAGAGGACTTCCCAAAAGTTACATTCCATAGATCACAAACGTATCTTGTTAATGAAGGCTACACAGTACTGCCTACACTTTTGCAATTAACACATCCTTTAAGACTGATGCATTGGAAGCCAAGCCATCCAACTTCCTCTGCTGACTGCTCATCTGTCCTCTATGCAGGTCCATTACTTTGACAGATCTATGTCTTTGTAGACTCACAACTTAGGTGAGAGGTGGGGTTTAGATTACAGGTTAGGGAAGCGCCATCGAGGAGCTAAACTTCAAAAGGTTACTACAGGTTAGTACAGCTGGTTCTGATAGGATCTAAAAGTTTATGACTTCAGATTCCCATGCTATTGTGAGACAGCTTTGTTGCACGAGACTCCAGATTTTATCAGGACCCCTCAAAACTTGCAGGGGTAAAATAAGGACTGAATTCAACACGGGCAATTGATTTATCAAAAACTATAGGAAAAAGCTGGTTCAGTAACTTGCATTAAGTCTAACACCGGGCATAATATTATGACTAATGTAATCTTATAAATGATGACAAAAATGGATTTATTGGTTGATTCTATGAAACCTGCAGAGCAAGGGTGACCTGACTAAATTCTGCAGTTGATATAAACCAAACTGATTAATTACTACAGTTAGGTTTGAAGTAAGTTTATAGTTTTAAAAACAGAGACTGAAGATGATAATTAACTGCTTTGTTTTATGATGTACTCAAAGCTAGGGGATAAGTTAGAGCCAGTGACGCAGTCATAGTTGGTTTTGAGGTACTTGAAGACAAATAGGCTCTGTATAGGCTTAAAATTTAGCACTAAACAATGCTCACAACTGCAAATTTTGATTCTGACAGATCTGGACTGCAATTATTTTTTCATTTCTTTATGCCTTACACGTTAATCCGTAACATTTGTGAAGTCTGGCCACAACTGTTGAAACTAAGATTCCATGTAGAACAGCAACCAAACTCTGACAAGAGAAGACATAGCTAACAACACAGGAGTGCATACATTTAATGATAAATTTATGAAAAAAGATTACTCTCAGAATGCCCAAGAGCTGATTCACAAAATTCAGATGACAGAAGTGTCAGGTTTTTTAATTTAGTAGCCTTTTATTTTAAGATTTTTTCCATAATTTCTTCCCATCATCTCTGAATACATTTAACTCTCAACATTTGGAACATCCTGTGCAGGTTGTTTTGCAGATAAACCACACATCGCGTGAAGTACCACTTCCTATCAGTTGCATGATCCCCAACTCTTGCATTGGGAGACACATCATTCCCCATTTCCTACACTACCCATGGCACTCTTAATATTATAGAGCTCTACCATGTACCCTTTCACTCAGCCATCTTCCATGTTCATCTATTTCACATACTTGATTACCTTTGTGAATTCTTTGAGAATCTGATCCAGTACTACTATGTATTTCTGTAGTGGGGAGAGAGGAGGGAACATGGCTGCAGACAGATCACTCTGCTCTCTGGAGAGGGAAGGAGTGGTTTCTGTTGTGTTTTAAACTTTTTTTAATATTTACTTATATGGAAGAAAATAATTAAATTTTTAACAGAACAATTCTAACTCAAAAACTCATACCAGAAGAATAATAATTATCTCTGAGATCATTCTACTTTCTGAGTAAAATTTAGGTTATTTTCCCCATTTATTTTGTTTACTATTGGGTGTATCTACACTAAGTTTCATCTGCCATTAAAATCATTTTTGATTTTAAATAGAATCATAGAATAGTTTATCTTAGAAGGGAACTTAAAGATCATCTAGTTCCAAACCCCCCCAATCTTGAAAAGTTATAGAGAGGGGGCATCCACAACCTACCTCAGCAACTTGTTACAGTGCCTCACCACCCTCATTGTGAGGAATTTCTTCCTAAGATCTAATCTAAATTTACTCTCATTTTGAAGACATTCCCCCTTACCCTATAACTAGATGCCCTGATAGAACATCACTCCAGAGCCTTGTCCATGCTGAACTGACCCAATTCCCTCAGCTTGTCTTCACAGGAGAAGGGCTCCAGCCCTCTGATTATCCTTGTGGCCCTGCTCTGCACTCACTGGGACAGTTTCATATTCTTCTTGTATTGGGGGACTCTAGAACTGGACAGAGGTGAGTTCTCACGAGAGCAGAACAGAGCCAGAGCCCAGGATATGGTTGGCCTTCTAGGCTGCATTCACTCATTGCCAGCTCATGCTGAGCTTCTCATAAGCCATATTCAGGCTCTCTCAAATAACTTAATAACAGTAAACACTATCACATTTTCCAAGGAAAACCTCACTTATGAATACGCTGAATATTATCAGTCTTAGCACAGATCCCTGAAGGACGCTACTGATCCTCTTCTGGCACTGTGAAAATTTACTCCTTACTTGAAACTCCATTTTCTGCTCTCTAGATAATTATTTACCTGTGTAACAGCTCTGGTTCTTATTCAGCAGATGCTTTATATATGTGGAAGCCTTCTGAGAAGGCACTGACAGTGCTTTCTGAGACAGCCAGATTTCCCTTATGCATGCTGATTCCACTGTAAAAGCACAATAGATTTCTAAGGTATGATTTTCCCTTACAAAACTCATGCTGATAATGCTAAAATGCATTGTTAGATAGCTAAAACCACATGAACTATAAGAAACCCAACAATGGGGAAAAAATCCATTTGCAGCACAGCTGTAAGGAATTCTAATGCACTTGAAAAGAAATGAATCATAGCAATGAAGCAGGCCTTTAACCAGACATGAATTGTTAAATTATTAATAGTGCAGAAAAGGAACATATATTCAATTAATACCTTCTTCTGTGTTTAGAAGAAGCCAGGTAAATACATGGATCACATAGGAATAAAAGAAAGATTCTTAATTTACTAGTAACTGAGAAAGTAATTGGACATCAAAAACAGATAAGCATCTTACAGGTACGTAAGATGTTTCCAGTAACACTTAATTGATTGATGAGGAAATATCTGGCCTCCTAATTTTAATGTTATTTATTTATTACAATGACAATGAAATTGTAGAAGACTGATAACATTGATTTTTTTAATCATAATTCAGGATATGGAAATGGATTGACATGGATGATAATTGGTTAGTTCTGATTGTCAGAGGTAAACTAATAGAAAATTATTTTTGAATCAATGAAGTTGAGATTATAGATAATTCCAGTCAAAATAGATTTTACAAAAAGATATCTTGTGTCAAATAGGATGGGATGGCATATTTTTTAGGCAATAGATATTTGTTGACAAAAGTAGTACCACAGATAACATATGGGTAAGGACAGGAGTCCTCAAACTTTTTAAACAGGGGGCCGGTTCACTGTCCCTCAGTGTCAGGGGCCAGGCTATAGATTGTGCTGCCTGGCTTGTCCTGCCTGGGAGCTGGAGGGAGGGACAGATGGGGGAGCTGCCCACCTCGCTGATGCCACCACCCCTCTCCTCAGCCTGGCCACGCAGTCGGCAGGAAGTCATCTGTGGCTGCTTGGTTTCCCCACCTCAATCCCTGCTGTAAATACTGGCGGGCCACATTGGAGACCTTGGGGGGCTGTATCCGGCCTGCAGGCCGGGGTTTGAGGACCCCTGGGTAAGGAGTTAAATATATGCCACTAATATAATAATCCAATGTAATCTTATAACAAAAGGACAATGAACTGGCACTTGAGTTTGATGACAAGAAAGAGAACAAGGGATAATAGGTGTAAGTGGGACCAGGCTGCCCAGAAAGGCTGTGGAGTCTACTTCTCTAGGGACTTTTAAGACCCAACTTGATGCATTCCTGTGTGACCTCTCTTAGGCTTTATGAACCTGCTTGAGCAGGAGAGTTGGACTTGATGACCCCTGGAGGTCCCTTCCAACCCCTAATGATCTGTGTATCTGTATGACTGTAAATCCAGATACAGCAGTGCTGAAACTGTTGCTGGCATGCTATGAACTCTTTCGATGTTTTGTTTTATGAAAGGATGTGGAGAAAAATGTGGAAAGAACACAGAAAAGATACCCAAAGAAATAATTTACGGGCTGCATAAAGTATCACATGTAGCATTCTGATATAAACTGGAACACAAGTCAGTTGTTCCTGTTTTGACTAGCACGGAAATCTGAAAAAACAGGCAAGTAAACTTATCTCTGTTACCTTCTGGTGGTTCTACTGAGTTAAACATCAGTTTGATTTTCTGTATGCATTCCTTCCAGTAAGATAAGAAAGAACAATGTTTCCTTTTCATGGCAATAAAAATGTACCTGTTTTCCACATTAACTGGAGCAACTAATCAGAGTATCCATTTCAGCTGGAAACAATATAATCAATATTGGAATAGTGTTTCCCTTCCAAGGCATGCTACAGAAAATTGCCAGATCCATTTGCCATTCTCCAGGGACACACTGCTGACAGGTAACAGCTCTGCAGTCAGGGCCACCCCACCTTGAATATATATTAAGATACTTTTTACCTGAATAAGATTAAAATACTTATTTTTGCCATGAACATAAAACTCAGAGCTCTTCCTTAAGTTAGTTTGTGCCTCACTGTTCAGTAGGTTAATCCTTGTGTACACAAGGATTTGTTCTTTGAATACAGCGGGTTTTTATCTTGTCTTTAGGGGGGAAAAGAAGCTTAGTGGCATTTTGCCACTAAGAAATATCCTAAATGGATCATGCTCCTTTAATTTCTATTCCTCCACCTAGTTTGTCAGACTGGGAACTTGCTACTACATGAAAAGGATGAGTAGGATGCTTTCAAACATGGCAGTATTTCATTAGAGAAGTTTGTCTTCCTTGAAAATGAAGTTCTGCAGAAGTATTTTATTTTCTGTCAACCTCCAAAACATCAAAAATATAGCTCCCTAGTAGGTTGCAACAAACAGACTGCTTCAGAGTCAGGCAACAGGGGACTTAAGGGACTGAATAGCCAATCTCAAGATCGAATTCTTGGCACTGTCATGAGTTGCAGGAAATCATGGATCCAAGATAGTAGCCTTGGGAAATCTGGTTAGATTCAATATTTGGAAGGCCTGGAAGGTCCTTCAAGGCTTAATGTCATATGCATCCTGTTAAATGTATTCCCTGTGCTAGGCCTAATTCTGGAGATTTCCCAAGAATGCTTCCACCTCTGAATTAGCTAGGTGCATCATTTAATTTTGGAAAAATCATAGGATATCCTCTACCTGAAATGCTTTATTTGACATCATCAATATGCTTGTGGGATAGGAAGCCCACAAGCTCACAAGGAAGAGTTCTTACTTGTTTCTGACATTGTCTTACATGAAAAGAAAGATTTTTTTAAATGCTGGACTTTCTCAAAGAACAGAAGTTCCAGATTTCACCCACATCATAACTACTCCAATCAAAATCCTCTTCCTTTGAGCATTGTCCTCTTGCTCCCAAAACACCAAGGAATGGGCAAAGAAAAGGAGACAAACAGCTCTGTCTGAAACACGGGGGTGTTGTTTTTTTGGGTTTGGTTTTTTTGGTGTTTTTTTTTTTGCTCTGAATCCTGTGTTTTCAAACAGAATAACTGCAGAGATCACAGTTACATTGGGCAGCACTGATCAGGGAACAATTCCACTCTATGACAGCCTCTAGCAAAAATATCTGGATACAATTCCTGACTTAACTGAAACCACCAAAATTATACTTCCACTATACTAGCACGGCAAAACAAGTAAGAACATGGGCATAAATAGACATGTACGGGACCTCATGGTAGTGACAGAAGTCCATCTGTGTCCCTTTAAATAGGGATACAAATTCATTGGTATAGAAGTTGAATATTTTAATTGGGAATCAATATTTTAAGACAGAAACTTTTCCTCTTTGTTACTTGTCAAGAAATCATCATAAAAATACAAGAAAGCATCCCCAGAGGACAACTGGAAAAGGTGAGCTCAGCTCAACATAAAATGAAAAAAATAACATAAAGAGTGAATTGTTAATTAGATTTTTGTTTTTTACAACAATAAATACATACTAATTAAGCAGCATCAGTCCTCATAGTTATGCTATATATATATATAAAATGCATATATCACACATATACACACATATACTTATATGTACATATACACTATATTTACATGTATTATATATACTATATATATACACACAATATATATAGTTACATATATTCATATGTTTTCACTTACCTGTATTTCCTAAATAGCAAAAAGTTACAGTGAAAATTGTAGAAAATACTTTTATAATGTGACACTTTGAATAGGACACTTCAACACAACCAATGATGATAAAAAAGCCACAAAAATAGAAGATTGGATCCGCTTTGTGATACATACCAAGTTTAACTCAGTTTTCAGATTCAGAACCATTTGGCATTAACATTCCTCAAACCAACTTTTTAGCTTAGAAGATGAAAAGTGAATAGCAATAATAGTTATAATTAAGAATCAGAACAGGAACAATAACAACAATAATTGTACACAACCACTTAACAAAATGTTTTCAGTGGCCTCAGAATGGTATTATTCTGTTGCACGTGAAAACGTCTCCATTAAAAAATTGTCATTTTTCAGGAAACATCAGGTCAGATAAGAGGCTGAAGAAAGAAATTGCAGCAAAAAAATACTCTGTAAGTATGTAACAGCTTGTTAACAATACTGTATAGTGAGGCAGTCATTCACTGTCTTAGGAAAGACCAGCTTGTAAAGGTCATATAAAATTATTTTTAACCTTTTCCTTCAGACTAAAACTAAAGATATTGATAATTTTTCTCTATTGCCACATGAAATGCAAAAGATCTTGCATTTGTACAGAAAATGCATATGAGGGGAAAGCAAAACAAAAAAAAATCTCTTTATTTTGCTCTGTAACTAAGATTATTTCACTGTGATTCTACCTAATTTGCATCAATTCTCTGCTGACTGCAGTGGAAGCTGCATACACCTGCCTGACCATAAAGACATGGATCTGATTTTTTAAAGCTGATTTCAAGTTTTTAAAGCTGCTTTTTGAAGTTGCTGCTGTTGCCAGATTCCAGTGCTTATTTTATTCGAATATAGGCCATGATGCAGAAAACTGCCTGTCAGTTCTATCAACTGCTAATAATCCTCAATGGGACAGGCTGTTCACAGCTGCTTCTATCCCTTGCAACAGAGGTGGGACCCACAGGTTCTACCTACACCAGAAGACAAAACTGAATGCTGCCAGGGAGTGTTCCTGGCACTGGAACTCAGCCATCAATACGGTTCAGTTGTTAGAGCAGTCTCTAGCATGTGGTTAGGTTTGACACTTCTCCTCATCAATTCCTGGATGCTGTTGGGAAGCTACGCAGCCCAGGAACTATTGAGTAGTTAGCATAAGGCTATCTTCTCACAGGCAGTAAGAAGAATGAACAGAATGGATGTGACCAATTCTGTGCCAACTACCTTCAGTGCCACAGGCTTTATCAATGCTCTTGAGAACATTATAGTTCCTCCTGCAGATGCAGCCTGTGCATGCCGGGTCCTGGACTTCCTGCAGTTTGGCTGACTCAGGGTGTCTTCTGTCCCCTAAAGGCCAGCAGATTTCCATACAACAAGAGATAACATTCATAGCCCTGGGTAGTGAATGCACAAATATGTTCTGCATTTTCAAATCTTTGCATCACTTCAAGCAGAAAGTAAGAAAGTCCAAGAGGTTAAATCTTAAATCTATAGAGTGCTATTTATAGTTTTCTGCTGCTGTTGAATAAACTTTCTGCCTTTATCCTAGAGGACAGCTGATTTCAGTATGAAACTGGTCATTAGGAGACTGTCTGGGTACAGTTGAGACTGCAGTGCTGGTTTCTGAAAGCAGAGAACCAGTAATCGACCTTAAACACCTGGGCAGCAGTCTCATTACTACACAGGAGCTGTAGAACTGCTACTTTCTAGAATGAAATTAACTAGCTATAGCTACTTTCTTGGAATGAAATTAACCTTATACTCTCTCTTAGCTGTTCTTGTAGGCATAAGATCTTTCGAAGTGTGTGCTTGCCCACAAGCAGTCAGTAGTTCATGAGCTTGCCAATAGAACTGCTCTACATCTGATCTGTAAGAAGTCACTGATAGTGAGTCATGTGAGGTATCCTTATGTTGCCTGAGACAGCATTTGTTTTTCAGAATACATTTTTTAAGAAGTGGTACAAACACACCGTGACATAACATTCTCAAATTCAGGTTATTCTATCAAAACATTATCATTTGTCAGCAATGGCTCTAAAAAATACTTTTGACCCACCTGTCTCCTCAATCTAAGAACCATGGTTGGGAAGGAAAAAGAAAGCTACTCTGCCTCTACAATTACTGAGTTGTTATGTATACTGAAGCCATCCTCCTTCCTTTGGCACAGAGAAATCAGAGCAGGCCAGAAAATGCAATACACTCTATCAGCTTTTACTCATAGTATTAATTTGATGTGGAAAAGCAGTTTCTCCAGCTGCAGCTGTATAACTCTAAGCAAACAGAAAGGCATCAACAGTGAACACACACAGAGAAAGTTCACTGCAGCACACAAGCTATAGATCTACTTATGGTCTGAAACATACATTTCTTAAGAAGGGATTAACCCCCCACTATCTTAGCTGTTTAAAAGTTAGGGGTCTGGTCTATGTTAGAGCCCTTCTGTAGACACTAGTCTACAGTCAAGAGAGGTTTGGCTTTCTTCACTGGTGCATTTCTCTTCACTGTGCAAAATAAAGTATCTGTGATGACCTAAATAATTCAGAGGGGTGGCTTCTGGAGGTTTCAGAGGTTAATTTGAAGACAATGAAAGGCAAATAAAAATGTGAAACCATTCTCTTATGACTTACATTTCATTCTGCTGGTTCAGTAGCATTTCCACAGCAGCTATGCATTGGTGCAGCACCACCAAATTAGTGCGGCACTGCAAAGTTCAATGAAGATAATTTTGAAACTGGATCAGTAACTGAAGCCTCATCCAATTCAGAGCTGTCTTCAGTCTTGACTTTACATGTAGGGATAAGTTATAGCCAAGAATCTGGCTTGGGTTGTTTGGAGGTTTTTTTTAAGCTTTTTATAAAACATCTAGCTGGCTCTGCCTCTAATACTGATAAAACATTTGGGACCTCCATCAAAGTTCTTCTGTTCTGTTTGCCATGATGATTGATGGGATTTTAATCCTGTTGGCATTTGCATCATGTAGGAAGTGGGAAAAGCCCTTAAAATGCTCAATTGGCTTTAATACCCCTAACATCTGTGGAAGTTCTTTTGTAGTTATATATGTTCTTTGGCTGATTTCAGTGCTACAGGATTTCTTAATGCTTCATCTTTACTCTCCAAAGCAGCTGTCACTGGGCATAGCCTCTGAGAGGTTCTGGAAGCTTACTGAGATGACTGATCCAGGTGCATAAATATTATTCTATACTTATGTACAAGAGATTACATACTTTATGTTTTCAGAACTTGGAGCAGAGACTTTGGAAAGTATCATCTGTTCGATGCCATGTATGTAGGTTTTTTTTCTGTAGAGATTTTAAAAGTAACTATCACACATGTAGCTTCCATGTGTGTGGTCAGTACTCTGGAAGTCCAGTCAACCAACCGATAGTCACTCAAGTGTCACCCTACAGAAGCATCAGTCCCATTTAATTCTATCACATTAATCTGTAGTGGGATTGACAAAAAACCTGAAGATTAAATACCAACTTCCTTTTATAAGGAGTGTAAGATTTGCTTCTTTAAACTAACAATGTGACTTAACTTTTAAAGATTTATATGTTATTTAAGGAAAAACTGTATTTCAGAATATTCTTTTGAGGTTCTGAAGTCAATAACAACAGCAACACAAGAAGTTGTGTTACATTTTTACAGTCTAGTCCTATGAATGTCCACAGGAGTTTTCTCCCAAGTGTACACTCGTTCATGTATTGGTTATGAGCCTGGTTTAGACAATCAGCTCTGCACTGTAATAACTTCAGAAAATGTTGCATTTGCTTTTATTAAATATAGATAGGAAACCTTATGTCTGTTATAATCAGCAGAAACAAGAGCATGCTTGAAACTGTAGGGCTCTTAGCATGAAAATTTCACTAGTCGTAGACAACAGAACTGAAGAGAACACATCTTGTTTTCACCATGTAAGTGAAAGCAGTCAAGATATGTTTCCTTTAGCATGTCATAATAGAACAGAACTGGTGAAAACAGTGACTAATGTGTGTTATTGAACAAAGCTAGAAATCCTGCCTGGCATTTCTTTCGGATCCCAAATATAGTGTCTGTGTTTCGTAACCACCAAGGGAGCATGGACGAGTACACCGATTAAAAACTACCCACCAAACTCTGCATTTGATCTCATTCCTGTGTGTTTACTTTATGAGGTCCTTACTCTCAGGGCCCCAATGTTCACCTTAAAAATAGGGCATAGTAGATTGATCTATTAATAAACTTTGATTGCATAAATGTTATTGAGCAACTAGACATTCTACAAAAATAAGACAAAAAAATCACATCAGGTCTCTTTAAATAAAGCTATCCCTCCAGGACAAGCCAAAACACTCATTGTATAGCATTACCTCTATGATCTGCTCTCCCAGGTTCATGTCACATTCTGAGACTGGTTTCACCTCTTCGTCTGTTTTCGTTCAAGGAAAGCAATCAGGTTTTTTTTTTCCTGGGCAGGAAGACATATTCTTCTTTCATCTCTGTCTGAAAGGATTAAAACTTGTGCCTTGTAAATCCCAGAAAAATGCTTTTTTGCCATCCTGGTAACATAGTTTTGACAAATCAGGCAATTCCAGGCCATTCATGTGATTCTCTGGTATGCAGAGAAGAAGTCCAATAACTTGTGATTTGCCATGGCAAACTGCACTTTAGAAGCCTCAGGAGTCAAACTGATGGCGAGTTAAAGTCTCACGGATCACAGTTTTGGCAATACATATGCAGAGCAGGAGTATAGTAGCATGTGAGTGATTAGGATATAGATGGTTAGCCATAAGAAAATGTTCTTAAGAAAACGTAACCTGCTGGACCATTAAATTATCATCCTAAATCTATCAGTGTGAACTTCAGCCAACTCCACCAAAGTCATAGGAGCTGTTACAAATCCACGCATAATTCAGTGTAACACCTCAGAGCAGACCCTTGCCTTGGCTTCCACATCATAAAAAGGCAATGGACTGCTTATCTACCTCATGTCTCAGTTAATATCTCCATTGCTTTTGAGACTACTTGTGTAGTCTCACATATAGTCTCTCAGGAACTGAGCCTTAGAGGAAAACTGAAGCATTGGAATGAAATAGTTCTATGATGTTAATTTGACCTTGATGTGTCATTTGGCCATGCCTGACTTCCCATTCCCAGATTCATAGTGGAGTTACCTCCTAAAAGGAATTAACACAGTTTCTGATAATGTCTGGTGTATCTCCAAAAGGAAGAAAACTATGTTAGCCATATTATTCAACAATTCACAGGCCATTCCATGCCAGCTTGTCTTTGTACCAGACATGACTAACACATCTGGGTATATCTAACATACTGGGAAAGACGCAGCCTGTCATTCCTGAGTTGAACTGGTGTGCACTCAAACCACAGGCTGTTTCTGTGACCAAAAAGTGGCTGTCAGCCACAGGAGAAATCATCCATGTTTAGTTGACTTCACAAACACCTCCTTCCATTCTGCAGCTGATCTATATAGCTGCAGATCTATATTTCTCCAAAGAGATTACACTGTGGGAAGGACTACTTGAAATGTAATTGCAGGAACACAACTCCAAGCTGCATACTATCTGGCTTGCTCACCACTTTCTTTATCTCCAACAGTTGACCTTCACATGTCAATATTTGGTCTGACTAACTTGTAAATACAGCCGTACCAAGGTATGTCATGAAAAGGGCTGCTGTTTCTCACTGTGAAACTGCTTGATCGATTCATGCTTCTTGCCTGGGTCTTAAGACAACTGGACACAACCCAAGAAGCAAAAGACTGAGGTGGGACTCTGGATTGCGGATAAAGCCTTCTTGCTCAGTCTTGCCTCTGGGCGTCTTTCTTCAACACGTGGTGAATTTTTCTTTCTTGGTGGTGTGCTTTTTCCTTTTTTTTTTTTTTGCTACTTCTTTGTGTCAGTGTGGGTTGACACATCTGTAGCAAGAAGCGCACACAACGCTTACAGGTTGTTTCTAAAGGGAAGCTCCCCGGGCTAACGGAAACCCGATAGAGCGGCAGGTAGCGAATACAGCCGCCTCTCAGCGCCGCCTGCCCGTGGGAGGCAGCGGCGGCAGCGCTGGGCTCAGTTCCAAACGACGGCCGCTAGGGGTCGCTGTTGTCACTGCCTGAGGCGGGGCCGGCCGCGGGCGCTACCTGTCCGCTCTTTCCCCGGATCCCGGCCCCAGGTTACTGGCCGTGGAAGGGGAGGCACCGTCTGACGCCCCGCCGCTCGAGCTCTGCGAATCTCGCTGGCCGCGGGGCCCAGCTCCACCTTTGCGTGTTTTTGCTGCTGCGGGAGAGGT
The DNA here is from genome assembly GCA_013400115.1 of Rhinopomastus cyanomelas. NCBI lineage: Eukaryota > Metazoa > Chordata > Aves > Bucerotiformes > Rhinopomastidae > Rhinopomastus > Rhinopomastus cyanomelas. The sequence goes on along the minus strand of VXBP01005366.1, from coordinate 54,037 downwards.
TCATCCATGAAATCAAAGCAAACAAAGTTCCGACGGGTCGTGTTCCACCCCGCACGGTTCTGCACGCTCCGAGAGGCTCTGTGTGGAGAGCAGGAGCCACGTTCACGGAGTCTGAGAAGTCTCGAGAGCTTTCCCGGGGAAGCTCGGCGCTGCCGTGTGGCTGCCGGACCCCTCAGCGCCGGGGCTGTCACCCAGTGCAGAGGGAGCGCGCGGCGGAGGGCGCGTGCAAGACCCGGCCGCGCGGCGCTGCTTCGCTGTCCTCTGCCTCCTCCCCCTCCTCCTCGTCCTCGCTCCCTGGCCGCGCTGGGAGCGCTTCCAAGCAGCGCACGATCCCAGGAAGCAGCCCCGCCGCTCGGGACTGCCCTTGCCAAGAATCGGC
>VXBP01005366.1:887-52496 GCA_013400115.1 Rhinopomastus cyanomelas | reverse complement strand
CCCTGCCTCCTCGCGTCCCTCCCCGCGCCCCCGAGCCGGGGCGCTGCGTGTGGCGGGTCTGCTGACAGCCCGGAACGGGCGGAGGGAGCCGCCGCACGGAGCTTCGCCCTCCAGAGACTCTCGGCCGTCCCGAGGCCAGCGTCGATGCGGGTCCCCGGCGCTGCTTGCGCGGTGGCCTCCCGCGGCCCCTCGCCGAGCCGGGAATGAACGAGATGGGGAAAAGAGCGGCTACCGCCGCTGTGCTCTGTCCAGGATGGCTCGTCCAGCTGCGCTTGCCTGCAGCCCCCGGAAAGCCGGGTGGAGTTGCCGCGGCTCCCCGATACGAAACTTCGGGGAAAGTTGTGTCCTCCCGCCCGCGCCCTCCCCTGCTCCATTCCGCGGCCGCAATAACCCATCGCTACGGTGTATCTGCGCCGCCTGGCTCAGAACTCGTGGGTCCCACCGAGGTAGCCGCTGCCTCGCCCCGCTCCGCTGCCTCGCATCCCGTCCTGTGGCGGGGCAGCGGGGCGGTCGCTGCCGCCGCGAGGGTCGCCAGGACCCGCTGCCCGGTGCAGGGTTGCCGGGGCTGCCCATGCTCCCGGCGTGCGGAGCGAGCGGAGCAGTGTTCTCCTGTCGTGATTTTTCACCCCCGTCAGTGAACCCACGTCCGATCCACTCCCGTGATTCTCTTCCAGTGAAATAGAAGCCTTCCGCAGCACCGGATCCTTCCTTCTCTGCCCGTTCGCCCCTCGGGTCAGAGTGCAATGAGTGGACTGAGGTCTTCTGGGCTGTTGGGGCTGGTGCTCTTAATGCTGTCAGCAGGATATTGTAAAGAGAAAACTGACTCTGCAGATTTGAAGGACAAGCAAAGTCTCCTAAATCTGATCATGGAGATCATTCAGGAACTGAAAAGGTACCACCTGGAGAAGGACAGTGTGGTGCAATACTTCTCTAAACACGACTATAACTTAGATCGAAGGGAAGTGGATGACTACGGAGGATACCAGGATGAGCAGAGAGTTGGTAAGTCTCAGTCCATGACTGGAGACATCTTTTTATCTCTAGGGTGCCTTGGTGAATGAGACGTCACATCAGGTTACTAATTTCAAATAGAATTCACCACTCAAAATACCTGCAGATTCCCTTTGGTATTAGAGACATAGATGGCCAGGTTGGAATAGAAAAATTCCTTTCACATCTCAGAGTCTCTCTGGGTAATATACTCTCTCAAAGTTCAACTTCCCATATGCTGGTTTTGAATGAAACCTGTTTATAAGGGAAAATACAGAAACAGGCAGTGATGGAATAAATAGGTGATGAAAACAGTCTCTTTCATGGAAGTGTGCCACTTTTTAAAAGGTGCTTTGTTTAAATGTTTCTTGGAAATGACCAATTCTAGCAAGAATTCCCCCACAGGAGTGTAGTATATCCTTATAGATCTCACATCTACAAGTCTTCGCTGCACTTCAGATTGATTAAACTTTTTGTCCCACTTGGTAGTCCATTTTGTACCATAGAGACAGAACCTTTCAGGTGCTAAGAAACTGAAACAGGGTACTCAGCCATGACCTCTTTGGTACTTTTACACTCACCATTCTACCTTTTGAATGGCTCTTCTCCAGTGAAAGCCCAGGCTGGTTTGTAAGATGCTCAGGTCTGTACAGAGCCATCTGGCAGCAGTTGCACCAAGGCACATAGTGATGAATAGTTCCCGCTCAGTTTCGTGATGCACTTCTGTGCATCCAGCTGAAAGCTGATTTGCCTTCTCCTGCTGCCATATCTAATTTACTGTTCACTGTCACTCCCAACCCCCTCGAGCATTACTGCTGCTCATCTTCCTCCTCGTATTGAAAGTGACTTTCTGAATATTTTCCAGTAGCTTTCTACTCACCTTTCCTCCAAACTGGCTTTCATTTTCCTAGTATACTATTTATTCTATCTTTATTGATCTCACAAAGATTCATTGTACTATTTCTTCATCCTCATTCAAATGTCCTTACAATTTGCATTTGTTGGTGGTTGTCATGAAAATGCTACTTCTCCATCTGCATGATGAATGAATACATAAAGGAGCACAGTGAGAACATTTTGTTTTATAAATGTTGAAAAGTTAAAGAGGACAGACTAAGCAGGGAACTCTGATCTGCACAACTCTAAATTTCAGCATGGATTATGGGCATCTTTTTAGGTCACTCTACATGAGCACATCATTGCAAAACATCTGGCTTCTGCTGAATAGTTCTCCATGTAAATAATCAACCTACTTCTGAGCAGATTCATTGGTACTGATGTTATTGATTCCTAAAGCAGGGTTTTTCATTCCGTTATTGTAATGGAGTAATTCCGAGCAACTCTGAAAAGGAACTACTGCTTAGAGTCTTTAATTTCAGTTTTGGCACCACTTTCCCAGTGAGCCTGTCCCACGGGAAATTTCTGAGTGAAGGATGTGTGTTTTTAATGTTCTTCATGACATAATTAGGTCAAATATGATAAGGTCAATTTTACTTACACTGACTAAAGTTAGAAGTAAATGAAGAATGACTTTCGAGAAGCGTCTAACCTCACGAGTGAATCAGATCTGGATGGAAATGCTCTCTCCTTTGTATCTGATAAGAGGTGCCAGGGGAATGAAAAAGTCTACTCAGGCATTTATGGTCAAACAAATAAAGCACCATGTAGTATATCACACACAATCAGCACTAAGCTATCAGCACCAAGTTTGTAACGAAAAGCAATCAAATATAGCTGTGAATCAGGAAGTCACAAGCAAAGCTTAGGGCTAAAATGGATTTCAGTAAACCAGTTTCATTTTGCCATCTGCTGAACACAAAACGTAAGGCGGTAAACCACAAACATAGGGAGCCAGAAGAGAGCAATTTGCTCAGGATCATTTCCTGTGATTTTTATTTACGGCTCAAGGCAGAAAAAAAGATTACTGTAAGTAAATGGACCAATCCAGTTCATCATTACAGCAGGACAGTGCTTGTACAAATAAACCTGTGACAAAATTTGCATAAAAGAATGATACAACACAAAACTAAACTTGAATGTATCTTTGGGTTTTCACCACTAGCTATGGATTATACTATTCCTGAGCAATCATGAACTGAGATGTCTGGAAGGACTTTAATCTAGATAAACTTGATAACGTAAATCATAGAGACCTAATATTATCATCATCATCAGTAATGACTGCACACCTAAAAGACAGTATTGTTTCATCACCACAGTGTGTTTCATGCTGTTTGCTAAGTAAAAGTTTGAAATTTGGTCTCTATCAAGACATAGTTTGGTCATGTTTGCTGGAGAGAGTTTATCCCCTGTCCTCAAACTGTGCTTGGCAAGCATGGTTCCAGTACACCACAGTGACTATTCTCTCTTCTCTACTACAGAAATAGTTCCCAGAGATCTGAGGATGAAGGACAAGTTCTTAAAGCATTTAACAGGTAAGTTTCAGTTCTGCTTTGGTATCCATATTTTCATGTACACGAAGTACATGCTTCAAGTATAAGCTGCAGTATTCTTCCTGTCAGCTGTGCTGATTCATATCCTTTTTTCTTTATATTTCAGGTCCACTGTATTTTAGCCCAAAATGTAGTAAACACTTTCATCGGCTTTATCACAACACAAGGGACTGCACCATCCCAGCATGTAAGTGCCAAAGCCAGAGACTTTCATGAAACAACAAGAAAGCTCCAAGATCTATCAGTAGTGAGCCAATGTTAGATTACATTCCATGCAATGAAGAACTTGGAGCTTTACAGCATTGGCATTACAGTGAGAATAGAAATACAGGTCTTTCACTGCTGGAGAGAGTCCAACTCAGAGCAACAATGATGACGAAGGAAGTAGAACACCTCCCTTATGAGGAAGGGCTGAGGGAGCTCGGTCTCTTTAACTTGGACAAGGAGTGACTTCATTAATGTCTATAAATATGTGAAGGGTGGGTATCAGGAGGAGGGAGCCAGACTCTTCTCAACATCTTCTAGTGACAGGACAAGGGGCAATGGGTGTAAGCTGGAACATAGGAGGTTCTTTATAAATATCAGAAGGAACTTCTTCACAGTGAGGTTGACAGAGCACCAGAACAGGATGCCCAGGGGAGATGTGGAGTCTCCTTCTCTGGAGATAATTAAAACCCGCTTGGATGTGTTCCTGTGCGACTTTGTCTAGTTGATCCTGCTGTATCAGGGGTATTGGACTAGATGATCTTTCGAGGTCCCTTCCAATCCGCAATGTTCTGTGATTCTGTGAAATGCAGTGTGTAGAATGGCTACAAACACTGTTTCCATGGGTGCTGATGTATATGCCTCTTCAGTTCCAAACCAAAATGTTTGCTGTTTCTAGTAACACATGACCCCTCTCGCAAATCTCTCATATTTAATTACTAGCGCTGCAAATCAAGATAGGATCAGAAACACAGATGGTACTATTTCCTTTTCATTCATTATTTATGTAGGACATACAAAATATGTCCTACAATCTACCAGTGATGTTGACACTGAATCTTTGCCATCCTTGTCTTCAGTGAATTACAGAAGTATAACTTCCTAAGGCTTAGTAAAAAAACATGAAAATAAATGTGCTTGGGGCACAAGTAAGGACATGCATCTTATATATCATCAATGTTGACAGCATAAGAATTTAAAAAAGAATCAGACATTGACATGTATGAGTCAGTAGCTGTGATCCAGATTCATATTGAGGTGGACCTGTTGAGTTAAGTAGACACTATTTTAGTAAAGACTTTTCAGAATGGAAGCACACTTTATTTTACTTGTGTGAGGTCAACCAGTTGGGTCAGTAGCAGTGCTGGGAATAGAAACAAGAGTTAGATTCTAAATTTCAAGCACTAATAAATATTTCAGCCCAATATATTTTAAAGGCATATTTTTAAGAATTGCAGACATTTTCCCTGCTTGTAAGGCATCAGACTCTGGATAGATAAGGACTTATAGATTATGACTAATGAGATCACATTCTGTTTACATGTTTGGAGATGGAAGTTATTCATAACTGTTTTGAACAAGAAAATTGCCATATTACCTTACCATATTACCTTACCATATTACCTTACCATATTACCATAAGGATCACAACACAAACATAATTTGACTGAGCACTAATGAGTACTCCAAGCTGAGAAGCTAAAAACTAGCCAGTCTTAAAGTCTGAATTAGTCTTTTCCTCCTGACAGGTGGCATATCTAACAAAATAATATCTGGATAAAGGAAAATGATTTGTATGAATGGCATACAGCACATCTGTGCTGTGAGTTTGGGACTGTTAATACTGCATCTCTAGTAAACATTAGATGTAATTACTCATTAATGGAATAATAACTAACAAACATCAACATCAGTCACTAGATAGGATTGACTAGCACCTCCTTAAACTAATTTGCTTCTAGGAAAATGACATAATCAAGTTGCTTTAATTCTTCACAGTACCATGCCATTTTTGCTGATATTCACATTTCAGGTAATACAGGTAACCCTGTCTATTACCAACTTGCACAATACTTGCTTTCAATATGCCATGTTAAAGAAAATCTCAATTAAATTTTTTAGTTTTGCATTGGTTCTGCCTGTTATTGTGAATACATCAAAAAGCAGAAAGTACTAACAATAGGTTTACAGTGGAAAAAACCAATTTTACTAGTTTTAAGATGAAATTTGATACATCTATGAATGAATTTATATGCTGTGGTCACCTGCTTGGGCCGTAATTAATGTTACTATGACTAGGAGATGTTCTTTGTCTATTAAACAGTCTTTCCAGGAAGAAAATTTATTGGAGCATTGCATTACCTAAAATATTAAGTTGGTAGACTTGCTCACTGCGGGCTGGATTTCAAAGATCACTACTTGTTCTTGAGCACTACTTGTTCTTCCTCAGGTATGGAAGTACCACATTCACATGTTTAGATGGCGCCTTTAAGTAGATACAGATGTATACAGTTTCATACATACACACACTTGGAGAGCCTCCAAGCACATTCATGCTATTTGTTTATAGATTCTTGTGCAGAATCAGTTGCATGGTTACATGTGCCATTAGACAAGGCTTTCAGTTACACAACTTTTACACACCCCATTTCTAAGTCTAAGGAGCTGATTTCTACCCTATCACAAACTAAGGTGTTCACTGAACTTTGTTATGATAATCATTTGCACACTGTTACCAGCCTAGATTTTTAAAGGCAAAACTGGTTATGTTAGTAAACTGTGTATGCTTTTCTTTCATGACAGACTATAAAAGATGTGCCAGGCTTCTCACTCGATTGGCAGTAAGCCCAATGTGCATGGAAGGGTAAAGGTAAGCTTTTTCATAATACTAGCAACATTGTAATGCATAGTAAAGCAGTGGATTTTGTGCTTCATGCATGAAAATTCCCGTCCTTTGGCTAAGGTATTCTCTTTCCAGGGTACTTGAAGTTACTGGCTTCATCTGCCAACCACGGGCAATAACTAAAGGGTACCCCCTACTGGAAGTCCTTGTGATTCAGCTGTGAATTATTCATAGCAGCATACAGTTAGCAGATAGCGATTTTGTGGTTATAGGACAAACTCAACAGCTGTAGTTTATTTTTCAAGAGTTGACTCAGTACACAATTGCCTGTATTGGCAGAAGCAACTCTTTTATGGGTGCAGCTGTAGATCTATGGTGTATATTTGAGTAGGAGTTAATATATTCACAGTTATACACATGAAAGCTTTATAAATACAGATAGGTTGCAGGTGCTTTCATAGTAATTACATTGAAAAGTATTATTAGTAGCATTGATAAACTAACCTCAAACTATTCAGATTTAAGATTTTCATTGTGTTCACATCTCATGTCTAGGAATTTATACCCTCCCTTTTTGCCCAGATATACCTCTAATTCCTACAAATACTTGGGGAATTTCACCATGCGCCTAACAAAAGCCAATCAGCCAACTAAAATATACTTCCAGACTGTCTGTATTCCTAGAAAACAGACATGTAAGAATACAAAAGTACTCATTTACAGTCTGTCCTAAATGTTCACATGAGACAAAAATGTGGTCTTTGAAATGGGATATGTAATAACCCATATGGATTTGTCAGTAACAATTGCAGTCAAACCAAGATACTCAAACTTTTTGACAAAAACACATCTTGTGGAGAGAGTCAATGAGAAAGAACAAGAACTGTTAAGCATCTTACCTTTTGTACTGTTTTGCATAGCATTCTCATAGGGAAGCTAGGGAAATGTGATCAAGTTAAATGTAAAAAATGTCTGGAAATAAACCACAAATAAGTTACTAGTCTATCTCTGTCAGCAGACACACACAGCTTTGTTGTTGGTATGGTATTGTACAATATTTTTATTCTAACTTGGGTGATGGAAGATTTATGGATGTCCTGGAAACAATTAATTGACAGTACAGTAGTATCAGGACAAATAAATGTTAGTAAATAAATAAATCCTTTAATCTAGCTAGGAGAAACAACAGGGATTAAACCTTTCAATTGTAAAATGCAGAAAACAAGGAACAAATTGTCTATTACATCATGATACCTGTGAAAAACAGGTGAATAATATAATTACCAATACATTAGAGCAGGGAATTATTTTCTCCTTTTCCTTAGGAAGTTTTATGCGTATCTTTACATCCTATCACGTACACAAACCCATAATGTGAAGGAATAGCAACTGAATTCACAACTCGGGCTGGGGTCTGTTTAAAGGGGAGTCGCCCTCATTTTGCCGAAGGACTCCTTTGCTCACTTAGCAGGTCTACTTCAATGTGAGAAAAAAAACTTCCACTTCCCTTACTTTCCACTCAGACACAAGACACTAACACTATGAGCTCTCTTAAGCAAATGCTACTAGAAGGAAGGCCACTTTCTGTACCATACACCATGAGATCCACAGATGCCTCCACACAATTAAGCGTTCTTCCTCCTCAGATCTATTCCACTGCAGTTCAATTGGTGCAGGCACAACATCTCCTGTCACTCAAAAGTATAATGCAGGTTTTATTTGTTTTCAGAATGTCAATGGTCAACCCCAAAATGGGTTCCTTTTGTATTTTTCTACTTACCATATCACTATTTTTCTTCACAAAATGAATAGTTATCATTAGTCCAAGATGTTTCCACAAAGTTTCAAGGTTTTGAACATAGTACCACTTAGTCGTAGCAAGATAAGATTTTGAAGCTATTTATTATTTAAGATGTCTCTCCAGAGCAAGAACAGTTTATTTATTCTGGTGGTAGGTAAACACTTCGGGTTTCTGCCATAAGGCTGCTAGTTAGTATCAGCTCTAAAGCTCAAACTAACTCCTGAATATTATCAAAATTTTCTTACATGACACTACTCCTCTGTAAGTTCACTAACAGAATTTGACCATTTACACTACTAGCAATCACATAGAAAGATATTTTTAAACTGCTATATTATAAACTTGTAAAGTAACATTACTAATTATCTTCACCTCCTTTTCTCTTCCCCTACAAATTAGATTTCTTGTTGGGCTTAGTAGCTGTTTTGTTTTATTTGAAGCTTATGAGGGGACTGGGCTACAGGTGAATTATTGCTTTGGAAAATGACTAGTTTTGGTGCTTTTTTCAGATCCATGGAAGTCCAGCCATGTTTAGAGATAAATTTGTGGAAGAACAAAAATAAAAAGCATGGATTTATTTTTTTAATTTGTACTTCAAATGCATTAAAGCACACAAGATGTTGAAATTCAGTGCTAGGATCAAACAAGAAAATAAGATGTGAAAACAGGAACTGGGCATCTATGACTGTCCCAGTACAGGTGTGAAGTGAGGGAGGGACTGTGGCTGTGACACAAGATGTCTTATGGAACCTTCACTTTTCTTACACAAATGTAACTGGGCTTCATCTTCTGTCTCTTTTTTGAGAGCACCTGTTCACATTTTGTCTGTCCTACAGATACAAGGGATACAGGGCCCTGTAACAGCTGTTTTACTTACTGAGATTTCATGAGTGAAGCCAGAGCAGTGTATTTGTATTACGACATCACTCAATAGTCCTTTTCATTCCAACCAGCAACACAGGACTTGTTCCCTGTACCAGCACCATCTCTCACTAGTTTTACTGTCTAATACCTTCTTCTCATGTTTGACACAGCTATGCTAGAGTCCTGTTCTTGATGCTGTTTTGTTGTTCTGCTCTTCAGATTAATTTTTCTCTACTTTTCCTAATAGTTTACATATTCTATGCTTGCTTTGCTCCAGCCCATGCAGACACATCCAACAACAATTAAGGTGTCTGTATCTGTAGCAGGTAAGGATTGTCAGGAACAAGACTGATGAAGGCTTCACCTAAAGTTCCCAAATCAGATCTTGTGAATTTCCTGGGACAAACGGTGATGAATCCGCAAATCTGGCCTCTTTGGTAGCTTTACTCACAATCGTTTTGGCTACAGTCACATGGAGTTTACTGCTTTTGTTTGAAAACTGCAGGTGCTCCTTTTGGTGTCCTCCCTTTTCCATAGCTTGTTCTTTAAGTGTTTGCTGGAGAACACGGATCTCAAAACATAGGCTTAAAGTCTCCTTGTACTCACTTTATGGTAATAAATACAAGTAGTGAGAATCTCATGCTAAGCAGAAGAAACTAGCTTTCTATACTGTCAAAAGTCTACGAAAAAGATCTGTCAGTTGCTGGTTTCCTAGAGCAGCAGGCATAATTAACAATATCTAAAGGAAAAGCAACAGATGCAGTATTTCCTGTTATAATGGTGTAAGAATAGAAACTTATAAAAAGGTCAAAGTTTCCTTATAAAATTTCTAGTAAGCTAAAGCACATTGATAAATGAAATTCCCTTTGGAACTCAGAAAAATCTGTGTGAACTGCTCAAGACGTATTGACCACACTGTATGTTACATGTCTTGTACATACGTTACAGATTCTGAAGACTTTAAATATTGAGGTGCTGCAGCAGGTTTAAAAAAGGGTTAGTGAAGGGTCTAGAGAAAAAGTCTTATGATGAGCAGCTGAGGGAATTGGAATTCCTCAGGCTGGAGAAACCTTATTGCTCCCTATCATTACCTGAATGGAGGTTGCAGAGAGGTGGGTGTTGGCCTCTTCTCACAAGGAACAAGTGACAGGGCAAGAGAAAATGGCCTCAAGTTGTACCAGGGGAAGTTTAGGTCAGATGTTAAGAAAAACTCCTTAAATCATCAGGCCTTGGAACAGGCTGCCCAGGATGGTGCTTGAATCGCCACCCCTGGATGTGTTTAAAAGTTGTGTAGATCTAGAGCTTAGGGACATGATAATCTCTTGGGTCCCTTCCAACCCCTAACATCCTATGATCCTATGACATGGTTTAGTGGTGGGCTTGGCTGGGTTAATGGTTGTACTCAATGATTTTAAGGATCTTTTCCAACCTAAATGACTCTATGATTGCCATGAACCAAATAGGAAGCCAGTGTACTTGGTTACTAGTGTGGCATAGTATGACTTTAGCAATAGGCAGTTCTGAGTTGTTCTTACTGTGGGAACTTTGTGGCTAGAACCAGACGCAACATGAAGAGCTTTAGTTTCACTACAAGGAGCTACGTGATCTGATGCTTACATTAGAGCAGAATTTCACTGGGGTGTTCACACTTGAGGGTGGAATTTGTTACCACATGGGAGTTCTGCAAAATCCTACTGGGACAGTACTTTTAAATATTATATTTATATTTAAAACACTAAAGTCATATAGATAAGCTCTCACTTACAGACTCTCTCTCATACCAATTTGTATTACGCCTTTCCAATAGCTTTCATTTGTGTTTATCAGAATTGCAACAATTGTATGGTTTGGTTGGTTTCAGCTAATATTGTTGTTTGGGTTAGTGTTTTGTTATTATTTTTTTTTTCTTTGACTTAGCAAAGGAGAACTAAGAATTGAAAGACAGAGGAGAAAGGATACCAGCATAGTTACCTAGATTTTCAACAGACTGTAGTCAGTGTATTCTGGAACTCCATTAAGACTACTTGCCATCCTTCAGCTAAACTCCAGCCTAATTTTCCTAGAATGATGCACATAACACTATGCAAAATCAACAAACCTTAAAGAACACAAAAATCTCCACACCTGGGGAACTTATTAAGGGTTTCTAAAGTGTCAGGCATTTAGAAAACCGCAGTTCAGCTGAGCACTGGGAATCCAAGAACCAAAGCTTTTGATCAGATATCCATAGAAAAGCAGGAATGGGTGAAATGACAAATGGACATCCTGTCTGCTTCCAATTTTTCACCCTCAGAGAGCTCCATATTCCCACTAGTATTAATGAGGAACAAACTATTTATTAAATTCTCAGTGCTCGTCAGTTGTACCACACACTGATCAAATTAGAGCTGTGTTAATTTATTCTTTAAAACAACACAGCTTAAATAGGGCACAGTAGGGGCATATGTACAGAAAATAATCAAGATGAAAATGTAAGACAAGGAAAATTTGCATCAGTTTCCCCTCTAAGGAAGGATAATATGTAAAAAAAGTATCTCTCCTATCTGCAAAGCCAGACAGAAAAAAACCCTGAATTACATTACGCTTTGCTGTAACTTTATTACATTTCCTAACATCTTTTAAAAAATGCAAACCCAAATATGTTTAAATACTACTAACAAGTACTTCTGTATGCACCAATAGCTCGATTTCCAATGGATTACGTCCAGTCTGACTGACTTTGCATTCAAATGATTCTATTACAATTATACTTGAGCGGTAGAAAATGCAGAGAAACTCTACTTGGAGAATTCATGCTGATCACAGGAAAGAGTTACATGTGTTCAGACAGACAATGTGAAACTTTTAATGGTGAAAATTACACCAGGAGAACTACACTACTAGGAAACCAATGTTTTTTATCTCCTGTGTGGACTTGTGGTATCTATTAGACATAGGATTCATCTGAATCTGTTGGCACGCAAGAGTAGTGTCTTCTACCTGTGCAGTTCCTGTGAGACCGAATGCATTTTGAACTTCAAAACAAGGGCTTTTAACAGGTTCTTAGAAACACATTAAGCCGGGTAGACAGATTTGCAGCATTCAGTGGTTGCTGGTCTAGAAAACATGGTTGGAGAGAACAAACTCAGAAGACACTGGAGACAGGAGGGATTTTTTGACATGTACAGAGGTGGCTGCATCATCACATTTTCTCAGAAGACTTAAAGTATGGGGAAAAGCGTTGTGGAAACTTTCACTGAATTAATTCTAGAGTATAGACAATATATCTACACAAACAATACAGAGACCTGTGACTTTCTATCAGTAATTTTGATACTAGTGTCACAGAAACATTTTTGATTTCATGCCAAGAAACTATTCTAGGAAGAGTTAATAGAATAGGCAGAAATTTGAATGACTGCAGGTCCTACTTGTTTTGCATTGTCTCAGTGTTTGCATGTTCTAGAGAACACTGTCAAAACCTCAGAAAATTACTTCTGTTTGTTTCTTAATTATAGGAATTTCTGCTCTAATGGGCTCAATGAAATAAATTGTTTTTAGATGGCGAAGAGACATAGAGATGGAATGTTTGATTTAGCTAAGCAGGATTGGGCCTGGTTTGTACTTGGATGGGAGACAATCAGGGTACACCAGGTGCTGTAGGTCTTACTCTGCTCTAGCACCAGGGGCTGGACTTTGATGATCTTTCCAGGTTCCTTCCAGCCTGTAACATCCTGTGATCCTGTCAAACCTTAAGAGATTTATATTACTGGACATCCTATCAACAGCTTCCTGACATCATGACTGAAATTTGCCATTTGTTAATACTACCCTCAAGGTTTATTCAAGTTTTCACTCCACACCTACACTCATAGGAAAGACTACACATATCTAGGGGCACATTTTGAAAAGGCAGAACTGTATTTTCCAAGCCTATCTATTTAAAATGAATCAGCACAAAAAGGGACACTTTCCAACATTTGGAAACAAACAAGACTCTAATTTGTTTAGCAATCAGGCTGACAGGAACGAAACTCAGCTAACACAGACTTGTACCACTGCATCTTTCCAAAGTTATTACTGAATTCTCCCATGTAATATACTGTTTTCAATGAGAGATATTTTTAAAACACACGTGAGTATAAAAATGCTGAAACGCAATTTTCTTCTTTCTTTTAATCCATCAGATGTTATTACCATGAAAAGAAACACCGAGAACCAAGACAAGTGCCTTGGAAACCAACAGGGAAACAGAACTTACTACCTTTATAACATATTCCATTGTGAACAAGAGATTTATTTTTGCAGATTGACAGACTTCCCGTAATTCTTTTAACATGTGTTTTGTATATTGTCAACAGTTTGCAGATTGACATTCTTTACAGTAGCATAACTGCCAGTCATACTTAATGCTCCATACTTAAAAACACACTTTACAACAGATGTGTAATGCTGCCAAAAATTATGTAAACACAAGTATTTCACCATGAAAATCGATGTTCTATTGCTTAATTATACAGTTTTAAGAAATGTTTGTTTGTATATCTAGGAATACTAAAGATCTGCTCCACAGTAGTTGTGGTCACTTGATATCCATGCTTATGCAATTTTTTAAAAGTTTGGTTAAAACAGACTTGCATTGGGGTCACATTGTACCCTAGGAGTACAAACTGCATGACAAACAGGAACGTAATTCCAAGTAGACATATTTTTTGGGACAGTGGAGCATGAATTTTGTACACAAACACAAGCTGCCATTAATTTACTTTATATTATAAATGTGTAAAACATTCCAGTGAATGTGCAATATGTAAATACTGTAAATAACAAGCATAAGTAATAAAGTGTTTGGTATTAAGTTGTTCTGCTTGCTTTCTGTTCACTGAATCCAGACAAACAAGCTATCTTGCAGTAGCTACTACCACGTATGCACACTTAAGCCTCTTTCCAGTAAGAGTTCACTGGAGGAAGAAAGAAAGGTACACATAGCTCAGAGCCCAATAATTTAGGCACACAGCCAGTTTGTGTTCCAATCCTGCAAAATACCCAGACCATAAGGCTCTACAGTTCTCTGCAGCATTATAAATTTCAGTCATTTTTATGAAAAACACTTCATTTTTACTTTTTTGTTCATTTGGGTTTTGCTGGTCTTTTGCTTTTGTTTTTTAAACAAAAACAATCCTAGCAGTCAATTAATGATACTGTGAGGCAATATAATCAGGACATGTCCAATAAATCATTGTAGTATTATCACATTTATAAGGAGTCAGTGAACACTTACTCTAGAAGCCCTGATATACATTTCCTTCTTACTTAAATCAAATATTAAATCCAGTTGTCCCAACAAAATGGCTCAAACAGAAAAATTCCTGTGTGATCTGCAGATGAACCTCTGGTATTTTTATATTAATACTGTCATTTATCTCCCACTTTATTCTCAATTCAAACCACAAAACATAAAACAAAAAACAAACACACCTGCTCCACCTCGAAAAATAGCTAGGAGCTGGGATTTTTGAAAGTCGCACTTGAGAGCCTTCATTATCTAGTTCTTCAGAAGAATAAAAGCAAGAAGCAAAAGTACAAAATCCCATCCTAGAACGTGGCTGTATTTAGTGAGGAAGAAGGGTGTATTCTGTATTAGCTTTGAGTTATCACTATCTGCTAAAGTTTCTTATCTCAAGAGAAGTAATACACGCATACTGAAAAATGGCAGTTAGAGGAATCTGCTGCTACAGGATTCACTCAGCTGCTCATCTGCATAAAGTGTGGGTGGAACTCTGCTTCTCTGTGGTTCCACTGACTGAAACCAGATCACAGCACATTTAACATGGGAGTTTAGATTAGTATTGCTCTTTCTTTTTGTAGTAGTATACCTGTAATGTGGCTAAATAAAAACATCCTAGGAAAGTTCCATGTAAGAGAAAATATTTCATGACTTACCAGATTAATATAAATAAATTAATCCCAAGGAAGAAATCAACACTTTGACAAAAAATACAACTACACTAAGCAGGAACCTTTTAAATTAAGTTTTAGTTTAAGTTTACAAAACAACATGAAACCACGAATGGTGGGATAGAGGGAGGAAGGAGTCAGTCCTGTATTTCTTAATTCACATTTTTCAAGAGCTCAGTCACCTGTATGATGCACAATTTGAGTATTAATCCTATGCTCAATGTTTCTGATAGGACCCAAATAATGGTACTGTGTAAGTATCCTGTCTGTATTCTTGTATTCCTCAAATTCTTTCACAATGCTACTGCTTCCTCTCCTCCAAAAGAAACCCCCTACAGACAAAACCAACCAATCAATCAGTTTTTCTCATCTATTAGAACTCGGAAATTCTTTAGGAAAATAGATAATTTGCTGGAAAAACACCTCAAGCCTGAAACTTTTAAAATCTGAACTGCATTTAACAGAATAGGTGATCCTGCTGTGGCAGAGGGATTGGACTAGATGATCTTTCAAGGTCCTTTCCAATCCCTAATGATTCTATGATTCTATGAATAGTATTGATCTTGTTTAAAGAAAGATTCCCAAAGCTGGTGAAGGTTAATAGCCATTCCTAGCTGTTCCCTAGGCATCAAAACTATTGGTAATGCAGTCATTAACGAGGATCCTGATTTCTGTATTTAAGTGTTACATCTACCAGTTGCCTATTGATTCCCAGGATTTTATGCCTGACTGAAATTTTAGCAAGAAGCAGAAACCTCAATAACAGAAACACAGCTGTTCTACAGCAGAAATCCCAGGAAACTTAATGCCCCTTGTTCAGGTTCTAGCACACACAGAGTGACACCAGGTTCCTCTGAAGGAGAATGGGAGACAAACACAGAGACTACTAGCTTGGAAGGCAGATGAGTCAAAAGCAAGCCTAAAGAAGAAAGCAAGTTTTAAGGATTCAATTTTAAAGCTTATGTGGCAATACTAGTTCATACCAATGTTGATTTTATTCAGAATAGGAACATTACCATGGTATTGGTGACATTACAGATTTCAATAAACTTATGTTTCTACGGAAAAAAATGAAAGATGACATTCAGACAAAAAGGCATAAATTTTCACAAGCATTCTGTTTCATCCAAGAACTTTCTACCTGTTAACATTTTATTACAGAAGGACTGTTGTCAGGTTGATCTATATTCTCAGATAACACTTTTGACAGGCTTCTGAGTAAAACTTCCCTTTGCTGTTAATGTATGGATTTGACTATTTTACTACTATGAGATACAAAATGCTTATTTCACATTTAGGCTTTTAAGCTGACCTGTTTTTTTCTCTAAATACTACGTTCCATGTACTTGTACCATTGAATTGGCCACAAGACCAAAGGAAGACTAGGAGAAGTCCTATTAAAATCAATCACTACTTCTGAACTAAGTTAATCTTAATTAGTATAAAAATGTTCTAGAACGAAAATAATTTCTTCTTTGGATAATGAGCATTTAAAATTATATAAAACCCCATTTTCACAGGATCCTGATAATGCAACACACAGCTTTTGCTTTCTTAAGCTTTCAAATAGTGCTAAGAGCAACATCAGCACCTGAGTCTAGGCTCTATAAGAAACACTTTTGTCCAAAGGCTGCCTAACAAAACTAGCATAGCACATCTCAGTTATCATACATGGACTATCATTTAGCAGACTCCTACTGAAAAATGACTTGAATTAACTCACTAAGGGCACAATAAGACCTCAGTTTAGTTGGTACAGCACATAAAGAAGCAAGGTGTTACTTTTGCAGTGCTTGCATGAAAGCACTGTAAATGTTTAAAGATAAATTTATTTTGAATATTACATTGATGTGTGACAAAATAGATGATCGTCAAATCCCATTTTCAGTTAGATGACAAGAAAGCTAAAATGCAAAGTTTAACTGAAAAGGTTTTGAGCTTACTGAAGCGTATTTTTACAATGTAAATACACCAATCAAGTAAATGTGATGTATTTCAGAAGAAAATTATTTTCTTTTAGAAATAAAATTACGAAGCATTAATGATTCTTCTCCAAAAATGCTTTACAGCATCTAACACACTGCTCATAAACCGTTTCAAAGTCCTTTTCACTCCCCTAGAAAAGAACAAAGGAAAAAGAACGTGAGAATAACAGTAAAGCTCAAAACAAAATCTTTTTGCAGACTAGTTTCAGTAACGGCAAATAACTGACATTAGGGAAGAGTTAAGAACAGTAAAAATCCTTAGCGAAAGCTTCGGAATATTTCTTCCTAATCTGAACTACCAGCAGCTCAGAACTTCCATAGCCAAACACTATGACTGTACTCCACAGTCCTGTATGAACTGTACTTCACGTACTTCTTGCACTCACTTTTTAAGCCTTTAAAAGCTTTCTTTTGTTCTTTACATTCACTATGACCTGCCATATACTGAATTTCACAGTTTAGTGAAGCACTGTGTGGTAAAAAAAAGCCCTCTTTTGTTTTGAGCCCAGTTCCCACTAACGCTAATCGATATTCTCTTCAGGTAATGAATAGCAATCCCTTATTCATCTTCACCCATATCCAGATTTTACAGAACCTTACTACATGCTCATCCAATTCTCTTTCCTAAATGGAAGTATCTTCATCTAATTAATTTCTTTTCTCTAACATTCTTCAGCAGCTTTGACCATCTTTTCTGTTTATATCCTCTTTGCAAGGAGGCTGACCAACCAGGACGTCACAGGACTACGTCATATATAGTTCAGTAATTGTTCTAAACAAAAAGGTATGTTTTCGTTTCCTATTCCAATAGTCTTCATTGTTTTGTGAAGTCATTTAAAATTACTTAGCTTTGTGTAACATCAGATTCCGTTATATATCACCTACGGGATCTGGAAAGCCTGTACGTAATCAAGTCACCCAAAGAATTTCTTACACATACATAGTATGGATCTTCAATAATTAGTTGTTTTTGAGGATCATAAGTTCCAAGTAGTTCAATTTTGGCTTTGCAGTCTTTAACTTGGTTGCTTTTCCTTTTCAGATCTCTGTAAAACAGAAAATACAATTATCCCATGAGTTTAAGAACATTTAGAGCATCAGCAAGAGATGCTCATGAATTTTCATAGAAAACACAGGAAAATAATGTGCATCTGGACTCAGGCATTTCTGTGAACTTTCTATGCTGCTGTTTCTTTTCATGTATTTCTTCTAGTGTTTTTTTTAATTGAATATGGAGGCCATCCACAAACTTAATTCAGAGCATAAACAAGCAGCCAGGCACTGGACCTAAGGCTTAACAGCGAGTTCATTAACTTCTCCCTCAAGTCAACCATTAAGATTTTCAATGTCTACTTTTAGACTGCATTGAACAGAGCAAATGAACATTAGACAGATATTTTTCCAGAAGGATAAATAAGTTCACACAGAATCACTCTGGTTGGAAAAGAACCCTGGGATCATAGAGTCCAACCATCTACCCTACCTTACAAGTTCACTCCTAAACCATGACCCTCAACACTTCCTCTAAACGATCTTTAAACACATGTGTTTAAAGATTATCCCTTCTCCTCAAAATCAGTTTTACATTGGCATGCTGTAAATTCCCTCAATTCTGCCTCTAACTCCTGTGAAGTCCTACAGAAACAACTAACTGAAAATGGTAAATCAGTGAGCAAGACCTGTATGCTCTTTGACATACGAGTTCATCAGTTGTCCCATCCTCTTTCCACTACACTGCTTCTCATTGATTAAAAAAATACTGGTTTTAAGATTGTATTGTCCCCATTTATTTAAAAATGGACCCTCACTATCTCAAATGGAGTTAAAATGTACCTCATTTCCAGCAGCTCTGTACTGGTCATCCAGAACATAAAAAATTCTTTTAATGTTAGATAATTTCATACTAAGTCATCATTTTGCTTACAGAGGAGTAAAAAAAGACCAAAACCCCTGTAAATACTTAAGTCAACGCATAATCAGTTTCAAGAAATTAAACTCTAATTATTAATTCATTCTGATTAAGAAATTGAACTCAGATTATTTAGAAATAGCACTGAGATCACATTACTGTTTTTCCTTGAATTAAAATCAGGACATCTCTACTAAGAAATCACTGCTTGAATTTACAGCTTTTCAATAAATTTGCTAGCCTTTTATTAGTTACAAAATGCCTAATCATTTTCTGCAAGGCTTTTTGCGTACACTTAGTGAACAGGAGAGGAGCCCCTAGCTCTGATACTAAAGCAAAAGGGATGTCCCAAGTCTTCCTTTTCTGACATAACAGGCACTCCATCAACACCTGGAAACAGCTTGCCCTCCTCATGAAAAATGGGAAAATGGTTAAACTGGGGGCAAGTTTAAGGTTACGTTTAAGTGTAGCAGTAGCAATATCTCTCTATAGTTGTGACATTTCTTCTGCTCCACAGCTCATTCCATACAAATTTTTAATACAGAACTAAGTTTCCGTTTAAGAATTCAAGTGAAAACAGAAGAAAATCTAGTCACATCTTTGTGTGACAAGCTACAATCAAGTCAAGTGTTACATACCATTCATTTGAGCAGGCTGTGTAAGAAAACTCATTCAACACATTCTAGAAAGTTGAATGAAATTATACTAATTTCAGTTAAATCGAATCGGAAGGAACTTCTTCACAGTGAGGGTGACGGAGTGTTGGAACAGGCTGCCCAGGGGGATTGTGAAGTCTCCTCTCTGGACACATTTAAAACCTGACTAGATATGTTCCAGGTCTAGGGATGCCATCCAGAGGGACCAGGACAGGCTGGAGAGGTGGACACAAGCCAACCTGATGGGGTTCAACAAGACCAAGTATAAGATCCTGCATCTGGGTCGAGGTAATGCTAAGCACAAATACAGGCTGGGCAGTGACTGTCTGGAGAGTAGCCCTGAGGAGAGGGACTTGCAGGTGCTTGTGGGCGAAAAGCTCAACATGAGCCAGCAGTGTGCACTTGCGGCCCGGAAGGCAAACCGGATCCTGGGCTGCATCAGGAGAAGTGTGGCCAGCAGGTTGGGAGAGGTGATNATATTGGACTGGATAATCTTTCAAGGTCCCTTCCAATCCCTAATGATTCTATGATTCTATGATCCTGTCGTGGCAGGGGGATTGGACTTGATCTTTCAAGGTCCCTTCCAATCCCTAATGATTCTAGGATTCTATGCTGCTTTTCAGTCTTATGTGCTACTAACAGGGTTTTATTTGGGTTTGATTTTGTTGCTTCTTGTAGTTTTTGGGGGCTTTGTTGTTTGGTTTTTTTTTTAAGTAACTTAGAAGGAATCATAGAATTCAGTTTGGAAAAGACCCTTGAGATCACTGAGTCAAATCATCAGTCCTACTCTACAAGTTCATCCCTAAACATCCATCCCCCAAGTGAATTTTAAACACATCCAGGGATGGTGACTCAACCACAATCAGACCATTCCAGAGTAAGGAATATTCTTATAAGCACTTTATCATTTGTAGTTTCTTAAAGCTCAGCTGCTTACCCCGCATCATCAATACGTATGTAATTCGGTAAAAATTTTGCTAATGAAACACAAATGTTCACATTACTTCACCAAGTCACATGGCTAACAGTAATACACAAGATTCCTCCAGCTACAAACATTTCTTATTTCTATTCTATTTCTATTTTTAAAAAAACCTAGTATTTTTAATCCCTTCCAAGTTTCCACAATGTCTTTTAGATCCCATGCAACTAGAAAACCAGACTACTTCAATCAAGACATTACATCCTCATTCTTAACCACACAGACATCAGCTATGTATCTACCACACAAAGTATACTAAATTTCCATCTCCTTAATCCTTGAGTGGCATTTATGACACAAATAAACCACTGAGATCTAGCTCATTAAACTTATTGGAAATGAAGACTCCATATGTTTGGATATCATTCACATGCACATTAAAAAAAAAATAACCCCAAAAAGGACCTCAACCGAGACAAGCTAAACAGTAAAATGTGGCATGTCTTCAAAGAGACTTATGAGACAACACTAGAAATAATCCATATACATTTTTTTATACATTACCTTAGATTGCTTTCATCCATACAAAGTATATAATCAAACGTCTGGAAATCATCTTTGGTAATCTAGAATTAAAAATATGTTGTTTAGCCTAGAAATAGTGTTTTATTTAAAACAAATGGTGAAGGAAAAATTATTCTCAAATTTCATAGTTCTGAATAAAAGAACAAAACCATGTACCTTTGTCAACGTTTACAATAACTTAAGGCATTTAAAATGTACTCTGTCATGATTATCTATGAATTTCTGCAAGTTTAACTACCCAAGTTAGCAATTTTACCAGTACTTTTTTGCTTTTTTAGAACACCTCATGCATCAAATTACATCATTACAAATGACATCTCTAGGGTTTACCAATTAGTAAAACCAAAGCAAGTTTCCAGTTGAGGAAATAATGAAATACAAACGCAGACAAGTTACTTTCTTTCAGGAGAACAAAAGTTAACAGGCAACCTCGAATCAGTTACAATAGTTCCGTCAGGCAATTTATTACTGTACAGAAAAAGCTATAAATTGAAATTACAAGCTGAAGCAGGATGGTGTGAGTTGCCATCTCTTACAAACAAATGCATCCACAGTATCTTAGGCCATTTAAGTTTACAAGATTATTGTATGATACTGTATCACGGAAAATACTCGGATCTATTGTCTGTCTGCCTACCATCATACTATCTGCTGGTTTTCTCCCTCGTAGCTTACTGACTCCTAAACATGAATAGGGAGTAAGCAACTGAACAGACAAAAAGGCACAACACATTGTCCTTGAAGTCTGTTGTAACATGCAAAAATTACACACTTCATTTAAAAAAAAAAAGTGGATTGCCAAAACCCCACTTAATTTGTGCAAACAGCAAACAAATTAAGTAAGTATTAAGAAAAGATCTATAGAAATAATCACCAGAGTAAAGCCATAAATGAAACATTCTGCACAAGGAGAACTGAAGGAGTGAGGTGGGGAAGAGCACTTATAAAGAAAGGGTTAAGGACAAAAACGAATGCAGACTTGTTTATTTTCACTGTAAAAATATTTGCTGTATTCGTGCAATGCCTTTGACCTAAGAAAATATTTTTGCAGTGGAAATAGCTCTGTTTTCCTGGCAACTCTAAGCAGCACCACTAGAAGCTGCTTCTCACTGTTCCGCACTGCTAAACACTGGCCCCTATGAAAATATGTGGGCATAGATAGCTCTGTAGTACAGACACATGTAAGAATAAAAAAATAAATGAAAAGGGGAAAAAAATCTCTGCCACACTTCCCACACTCCGTTTACTTGACAACTTGACAGGTATTAACCCAGGAACCAGCACCAAAACAGTTGCAAATGTGGCCCTAAAACAAGGATTACTGTTTGGCTTGTGCTCTTAAGCCTTACAGTAGTATCGGATAAAAAAAAGCTTCATTAAGCAAACTCCAGTAAATTGAAGATACTCCTCAGAACTATGAAAATTAGTATTTTGGGTGAAGAAATTGAGGACAAGCATTTCTGTACATTTTGAGAAGAGTATTGGAGAGCTAAGTTGTCAACTTTGGATGGAACTGCCAGACAAAAATAACTTTAGAGTAAAAAAATTCACATAATCATTAATAAAGATCATCAGTGGAGAAATATAATCATTCCGATTCCTTTGTAAAACATCTTCCTTTTTTTGCAGAAGGGAAATGTGCTTTTCTCGGTCTAAAAACCATAGTCTTTACTATCCAGTTGTGAAACAGTGTTTAACATAACCTTCCTCTAATCTGAGTTTCTTATTTAAGGCATATGAGTCATACAGAAATCAATTTCAGCCTCAACATGAATAAAAGTGAAAGTGATTAATACCCATCCATCTGTTTAGTGCATGAGGACAAGAGCTTAAGAGAATTTCAACAGATCCATAAACCTACAGCAACCTACTATAAACTAAAATGTTAGCAAACTATTTGTTTTTATATATAAACATATACCCTTATTTTTACATTTTACCTTTCACTTAAAATTCACTTAAAATCACTTTATTCAAAGGTAGGATATAACCAACTTAACATCCCCCTCATTCACAAATTATTCTTGTAACATTTATGTCAGTTTTGAATAAAAAAAGATACAATCCACAATTACCATAATTATGCACAAAATCACATGAAAGTGCCTCTCACTGGGTGGGTAACAGCTTTCCACAGGACTGAAGAGGATAATTGCATAAGGTAGTCATGACAGTATTTCAAAGGCAACAGAAGACAATCCCTCCTATCTATTTCTGCAGCTTCTGTATTAAATCTTTCTTAATCTGTTCTAAAACAAGTAACACAAGAATTCTATCCTTGTATTTGTTTCCAACAGTGAAACAAATACGTTTCTGCTTGTACTCACCTGACCACTCTGAGTGGTCCTATTCTACACTGCTGAGTGTCTCTATCAAGAGGTACTACAATAGCACAGCAGAACCAAAGCTTAGAGAATCAGCACAGATCATTTAATATTCTGAAGTTATACTGTTAAGATCAGTGCAAAATGAACCTGTAGTTCAGGGTTTTGAAAATTTTCTTTATAAATGAAGACCTATACTGTGAGGATTTAGACAAATTTTCATCTTGTTAGTCTGTCATCTTACTTTTCGTTCTTGTTAATGTTCTCTTCCTATATATGTAACACTTTAGGCTTTTGGCTTTAAAAGTCTCTATTTGCTAGAATGTACAAGCAAACGTCTTCATTAAAGTGATTTCATTCCCTCTTTGCCAAAGAAGAATACACAGACTTGTTCCAAGGCAGAAGATCAACTGGTTTGGGACATTCTGCTTTACTTTAACCACTCATAAACCATTCTAGCAATAACCAAGAAGAGTTCTCAGGTTTCCAAAGTTTATCTTTCAAGAATACAAACATGTTACACTACTGTTTAATGAGAGTGACTGATTACTTTAGTACCATTTAGCTTGTATGATTAATAATGCAGTTAGTAGGCATCAATAAATAGTAAATTCCAAACTTTTAACAGGGAAAGATCATAACAGATCTTTTCTAGTCATTACTCTAATACTAAAACACTGAAAATCTGAAATTATGTTCTGCTCAATCCTGCCTCTTATTCTATAATGGAGATTTGCATCGGGATAGGTCAGCAGAGGGCAATTGACTAATCGAGGGAATTTATTTTAAAAGTCAAAAAACTAAACACGTAGTCTTTGAAAGTGAAAAAAGTAAATGATCTCAGTAAGGTCTAGCTCAATTCTGAAGGAAACAGATATGGAAGATAACGAGTCTACTCAATCTTTCACAAGGACTAGTGACATAAACTCCAGTAAAGTATGAGTATCTTTACTCATGAGTAAAGTAGGAGTACTCATGAAGTATGAGTATCTTTACTAGCCTGAATGAGTATCTTATATCCATAGAATAGTTAACTGAGTTTCTGAATGATTTCAAATAGATGCAGACACGCTTATTCTCCATCTGTCTGGAATGCAGCGTGGAAATACACATTCTTTTATTAATGAAAACTGAGGTAAGTCTTGGTAAAACTTAGATGATTTAGTTAAGGAACAAACCTACTTTTGACTTAAGAATGCTTGAAGGGCTTGTTTTCCTCTGAAATTAACTTCAAACATACTATTAACCTGGGGGTTTAATGGCTTTTGTCTAATTTAGCACTCTACTTCTTTTGGACCTGCTAAATTCCTTGCTGAAAAAAGCATTACAGACTACTAAAGTCCAATTTTAAAAGTATTTTTAAAGTGCTTTAGAAAAACACCAAAACACTAAACATTTTAAGGCAGATTTTCCTCTATAATACAGAAACCACTCCAATACTTGCTACTTATACTTTTAAAGAAGCTTAAAACAAGGAACTCACTCATGTGAACTAGAAGAGTTAGGTCACTTTGGACTCCTTTGAAACACTGCTCATAATATTTAATACTTGATGCTTAACCATGCATTGGTCAAATGCATTCTATGACTACAATGGTTAGGGCTAAACAAAGCATGGGTATGAATAAGAAGGAAAATATACTATCTTCTACCTGTCGTGCTTTATGTGCTGTCTCAATGCCATGATTTCTTAGACAGCTTAAAGCCCTTGGATCTGGGGAGCGCCCCACGTTCCAGTCTGAAACAGCAGCACTGTCTGTCATCCACTGTAACAACAAAAGAAATGAATACACATATTTAAAGAAAATTACAGTACCTGTCTGGCAATATGATTCATGGTAATGCCATGTTTCTTCATGCAATTCTGTCCTCGATAGTCAGGTGAGCTTCCTACTTCATAGGCAGATGTCGCTGCACTGTCTATCCTCCACTAGAGAAAAACAAATTCATATTTTTATGTTTCTTTTCTCACTGCTTATATTTCTACTAACTGGCTATGAGACAATTATTTCTCAGGAACAGAAGTAAATAGCTTACCTTATTTTCAACCTTTTCATCAGCTGTAAGTTTTCTAAAAACTGCTTCAGCTATTGGAGAGCGGCAAATGTTTCCTATAGAAATAGGAGATGAAAGTGAGTTTTCAGATGATTGAAACAGAAAAAAAACAACTGTGGATTTGTCAGCACAAATGAGAGGTTATTATTTATTCAGATAGAATGCTGACTGCTTATTTTATTATAACCCAAGAGATTCTGCAAGGGTGGAAATCCAGCATCTCTCACCAGAGTTGGGGCAATCACAGGACATCAACACAGGCTGAAGGAGGAAGCAATTGAGAGCAGCCCTGGGGAGAAGGACTCAAGTGTATTGGTAAATGAAAAGCTGTACATGAGCCAGCAATGTGCGCTTGCAGTCCAGAAAGCCAGTTGTGTCCTGGGCCATAACAAAAGAACTGTGGTCAGCGGGCTGAGGGAGGCAATTCTACCCCTCTACTTTGCTCTGGTGAGACCCCACCTGGAGTACTGTGTCCAACTCTGGACTCCTCAGCACAAAAAGGATATGAGCTTGTTTGAGCAAGTCAGGAGGAAAAGCACAAAAACGTTCAGATGGGTGGAATGTATTTGATTGGGAACTGGAGTTGTGCAGCCTGCAGAAGGACTGGGGAGATCACTGCCTTGTATAGTGACAGGACAAGGCACAATAGTTTTAATCTGAAAAAAAGGTAATACATCTCAAGAAGAATAGCTTAATATATTAACTTTTTACGCCTACAAAATTCTAACTAAATAGAAACATATTCACAATATTTGGTATGTCACCCAGATGCACAATAAATCATACAAACAAATCTTCACTTTCCATCAAACAGAATGTATGACTCTGCTCATCCCTAACTTTTGAGTAAAGTATAAAATATCAAAAATGGCAACATTCATTTCTATCCCTTTAAATAAATCATTCTTCTATTACTGATTAAATTATTGTAAAATCTCAAACAGCAAAAAATTGAAATGCCCAGGAACCAAGCTACATTTCCAGTAGGGAAAAGAATTTTCAGATGAACCACTAAGCTTAATTTTCACATCTCTTATTTTTCAAACAAAATATCAGGATAGATACTTCACTAATGAAGAGAGAGAAAGTGCTATTATTTGTGCATTTAATAAATTGCAGTCAATCATGCTAACTATAAAAAAGCCAAAAACCCAAAAAACTAAGAAGTAAATCACTGAAGTAATACAAACTTACTATCAAAGTTTTAGAGAACATCAAATCACTAAAGGAATTGCCTGGATTGAGAAACTGATCTTGCTGAAATACTGCATTCTGATGGCAAAGATCTCCTTCCAGAAGAAAGTACATTATTTCCTTTGTTTTAAGTAGTTTATGCCAAGTAAAGAAACTAAATCAGCTTTGGGAGGAAAATAAAGTAGTAAAAATTTGTTTTACTTGAAAGTGAGATAACAGGTTAATACTCACTAATTGTAAAAATGTGAAAGGATATGATACAAAATTTGAAAAATGAATCTCACTTCTCTGAGTAATCCAGTCAAGCATTAATGTAGCTGACCATTATCTAATCACTCCAGGTAAGCCAACTCTGCACTTGTTCTAATGCGAATTTATTTTTCTTAAATAGCGATAAATAAAACTACAAACTACACTGAAGAAAAGTTTTCTTTCTTTTCTGTAAGATGAATTAGTTAGAAAGTCTGAAATATTTAGTTCTTATGGAAATAAACCTAATAACTTCTATAATTACATTTGACTCCATGAGTATCAACTTTGCTATCATAATCCCCTACTTCTAATTTGCCCATTCCTTTTCTTCCTCTGTTGCTTCAAACAGTGACCAGTAAATCTTCTTTTTAAACTGCAATTCTGTTTCAATTACACCAACTGCTGAGGCCATTCACTTCTTCCTGTATAATATTTGTCTCTGTATGAACAGCCCCATGCAACCATGCATGAACAGCACATTTCATTACTACACTCAAAATTACAGTAATAAACAATAGTAAATACTGCTGGTCCTACTAATTCATTAACCAGCTCCCAGAATTAAAACCAGTACTTCTGAAATTCTTCATAGCTTTTTCCTATTTCTATTTTTCCATTTCTTTGGCATTACCTGGATTCAGTGACTTGTTCCAAACTTTCACTCTACTATAGGCTGGTCACTACTTAAATGCGTTTAAGTATAATCTTTGATGACATCATAACGAATTATCATCAGGAATGACATAATGATGACTAATCAATTAAAATAAATTACTACTTCTAGCAATATCTAGAACCTGCAGCTATGTTATTTTTGAAACAAACACATAAACTAGTTTGTGACTTCAAAATGAATGTCTTCCGTGATGACACACTGCAGCTATTAACACTATTCAAGAACTGAAATCCCCATTGAAATCTATAACTGGGGACTATGGAAAGAATCCCAGAACTGACTCAATAGAAGCTCTTTTCTCTCCATACTCTGCAACATTATTTTCATCCTAACCAACTTTGTTTACCCATGCTAATTTCTTGTGAATGTTAATGTCAATCTCATCATTAACATAAAGCCCTATCTTAACCCACTGACATATACAAACTTCCATCACTGTTTTCAAGTCATCATCCCTTTCCCACTATTTCTATCCATTTCATATCTAGTTTTACATTTGTCTTTCTAGGCTTTGCTGAGGTGCCTCACAGCTGCAGAGGACTGAAGTTGTGGATTGACAGCCGTAAGTGGGGAATGAAGGGAGAAATCTCACAAAAGGGCTCATAGGGAGATTATCTTCCTCCTTGGACTCGAATGACATTTTCCTTAATCCATTCATCTTTATTACCTGTCCTCCTCTGATGTTCCTTTCTCCTCTGTTGTATTTCTGACTGATCTGATCATGCTTTTTTTTTTTTTTACACAGAAGACAACAGTTCTCTGAATAACCATCTCTTCCCTCAATTTTTTAAATCTCAAGCTCTTTCACTTGTAGTGGCATTTT
Organism: Rhinopomastus cyanomelas; assembly: GCA_013400115.1. Taxonomy (NCBI): domain Eukaryota; kingdom Metazoa; phylum Chordata; class Aves; order Bucerotiformes; family Rhinopomastidae; genus Rhinopomastus; species Rhinopomastus cyanomelas. The sequence continues at coordinate 24,243 of VXBP01005366.1, read as the reverse complement.
CAATCACAGAAAACTAGTACCCAAAGTATCCAGACAGCCCATTGAAGTAACTATAAACATCTCCAAAAAATATGATCCAGATAGAGATCATGTAAATGTCATTCAGAGAATCAGTGGCGGAACCGTTTGCTGATCATTTTCACAAAAGTCATGCTTTCTTGCTCATTTCTAGAAACAAGGACTCAAGCCTATTGTCCAGAGTCTTCATCAACCCTATTTACCTTCTCTGGATCCACTTCAGTACCTTGATGTCCTTCTTGTAGGCAGGTACCCAAAACTGAACTCAGTACTTGAAATGTGGCCTCACCAGTGCTAAGCACAGGGAACAAACACTTTCCTACTCCACTATTTCTGACAGAAGTCAGGATGCCCCTAAATTTATCAGGAGTCCTTGTTCTTTCAAGTTAAGTCTGTCTTGTTACACTCAGCATTCAATTAGCTACGTAAGAAACCATTCAAGGTTCTTATTTCAGTCCAGATTCGCTAGTCCTCCCATTCACAGCCAATTTCACTGAAACATAGAATCATTACGGATTGGAAGGGACCTCAAAAGATCATCTAGTCCAATACCCCTGACACAGCAGGATCACCTACACCAAGTCACACAGGAACACATCCAGGTGGGCCTTGAACATCTCCAGTGAAGGAAACTCCACAAGCAACCTGGGCAGCCTGCTCTAGTGCTCTGTCACCCTCACTGTACAGAAGTTCCTTCTCAGGTTGATGTGGAACCTTCTATGTTCCAGCTTACAACCATTGCCCCTCGTCTTATCACTACATGACATTGAGAATAACCCAGTTCCATCCTCCCAACACCCACCCCNAATAGCCCAGCTCCATCCTCCTGACACCCACCCCTCAAATATTTGTAGACATTAATGAGGTCACTCTTCAGTCTCCTCTTCTACAAGCTAAACATACCCAACTCCCTCAGCCTCTCCTCGTAAGGGAGGTGCTCCACCTCCTTCATCATCTTCGTTGCCCTACGCTGGGCCCTCTCCAGCAGCTCCACATCCCTGTTGAACTGAGGAGCCCAGAACTGGACACAGTACTCCAGGTGTGGTTTCACCAGGGCAGAGCAGTGGGAAAGAAGAATCTCTCTTGATCTGCCAACCACCCCCCTTCTCATCCACCCCAGGATGCTGTTGGCCTTCTTGACTACAAGAGCACATTGCTGGCTCATGGTGATCCTGCTGTCCACCAGGACCCCCAGATCCCTCTCTCCTACACTACTCTCCAACAGGTCAGTCCCCAGTCTATAGTGGTTCCTGGGGTTGTTCTTGCCCAGATGCAAGACTTACCCTTGTTATACCTCATTAAATTTTTCTCAGCCCAGCTCTCCAGCTACATTCTCTATCCTAAACACTGAAATATTGATCCTGCTGAGTCAGGGTGATTGGACTAGATGATCTTTCGAGGTCCCTTCCAATCCCTAATGATTCTATGAAATATACAGCTATCTAAACGACATAGTCTAACTTGTATACAAACATTCCTCTACTACCAACACAGAGATTTCTCTCAGAAGTTAAATATTAGCCTGTAAGTGTGTGTATACATATCTAAGCAGAACTGAGTTTTGGCTCAAGATACCTAAACGGGGATATCTACGGGAGCACTGGGTTTCAAAGACCCCAGCCAGTCAAGGGGTAGTCACCATAATCAAGGTCAGTGGCAATACAACTTGTGAAGATTTATGATAGTCAAACCATCAGCTAATTAGCTGACTGTTCAACTTTAAATATTTCCATGCAGGAAGATTAATAATATTCAGTTACCAACTTATGGAATATTATGTTTTTCTCTACGTTTTTAGTAAGAATTAAAGTTTTTGGTGCATAAGCACCTACTCATAACAATCAGACTGAACATTTTTAAAGCATGCATCTTAATCTTGTTTTCTAATTCCAAGGTAGCTTTTCAAACTATGCTTTCAACTCTAGCACTTCTACATAATTCCGAAAGAGATATTAGTAAGGTGCTGTATTATTGCAGACATCTTGCCAATGCTGCACAGAACAAAAGTGTTTTTCTTATATTTGTCTCGCATTCTCTATAAGAAAATAAATAACAAGCATTATTAGTTTTTGTCACCTTTCTAAGAACACTCATTAAGCAGTTGTTTTCCATCATTTCTACACTGTCTTATCCAACCTACTGCTTTCCCATTCTGCAGCTATAAACGACATTTTGTCCCAGGAAAACTTGCATTTGTCTGTTATCTAAATGTATACAATGGATTGTAACAACCAAACTCAAATGCCTGTTATTCCCTCAAATCAAAAAAACTTTCATTTTATAAAGTATTTAATGCTTAGATGTCTGATAGCAATACTCGTGCTCAGTGGTTCACAATAAACATTGATTTTCTGAGGACCCAGCCAAAACAACTTTGCTTATTGTTCACCTGTCTTACAACTGTCCATCTACATTTGGATGAGACCAGTAAGCCAATGACTGATCTAAGAAGCTCATGCAGCTTGTTATAGTGGACAAGTTATCAGAGAGAAAAAGGCCAAGTTATACAATACAGCATCATACTCAGATAATTTGAGGATCTCAATCATTAATTAGATGAGCTACATAAGTGTAAAAAGAGAAAACTACATTTTGGCTCACATCCAGATTTAATTATTTTGTTGCCTTAAATGAAAAAATATTCTTTCCCAGTGCCTTTTCATATACTGTAATTACGTATGTTGCTGGGTGCTTAATTTCTTTCTCAATGATGAGGAATGCTTATCATTAATGTAGTTACGCACGTTAACTAGTTTGTAGTTTGTTGCGCAATACATATCTACTTATCTCATTACAAAGAACACAATCAATACATATATCAGTAAAAGGTTCCTTTCAAAGTAATGTTAAAAGAAAATACAATCTTTCATGATTGTTTGTACTTTTGGGGATCAGCTCTCAGTGAATGTAGCAAACTTCAGAATTCATGTCCTTCATTAATCAGCACAGAATACCACAGTTCTAGAAATCTAATACTCTTTTCAACAATAAGCATAAGTATTATTTGTAATAAAATTTAGGAGGAAAAAGATCTTGTAAGGAATAATTATCATATTTCAAGACTAATCAAAATAAATTAAGCAAACTTAAAGCAGGAAGAAGAATAAGTAAACAAATTGCCTTCAAAAATTAACTTAGGAGGGGGACTGGACTAGATGATCTTTCCAGGTCTCTTCCAATCCCTAATGATTCTAATGACTCTAATATATTTGACTGGAAGAGAAAAAAGAAGTGCTTACACTGTCAACTAGATTTCATGTCACATTCCACAAACTGTTATGGTTATCTTTTTATAACCCAGTAATACAGAAGAGGACATTGGAAAGGCATTTACCACAGGTGTATGAAAAACATCCATGCCATTAACATCAAACCTGACTTGTTCACCACAAGCTTAGTATTAATAATTTAATTTCATACCTAAATTATTACATTATTGTCCACTAATAACACTTCCTCAGGGACTCAACTGGATCAGGAACTTGTTACAGTGAAAATCACCACTGCAGTCTTACAGAACCACGTGTATTAATGGTTTTGAGAAGGTTACTACTGCCTTTAAAACATAGTGATTGCAAAGAAGGATGCCTATTAATAAAGTTTTTTAAACAAAAATATTCTCTAGTTCACTGGCTCCCAAACATACAGCAACTAATAATTCTTCACTAAAGATATTTTTCCTAAATTATTATGTGGCGTTGACTTTCCTCTAAGGTAAACATCAGAATGTATTTCATAAAACTAAACTCTTGGTTTGTTATTCAATTAATCTGTGTTTCTTCTATTACCACAGAAAGGCAAACAGTAAAAAAGCCCAAACGTTAACCAATGGTTTTGTAACAAAATTGGCTAAATGCCAGGGATCCACAGCAATCAAGTCTTAGCACACAGGTAAGATTTTAAAGGCTAAGAAGCAGATATTATTAAAAGCCCTTCTATATCAGACCAAAGAGCCATCTAGCTTGTTATCTCCAAAAGGAAGTAGATGTGTTGATAAAGAATCTATAGCCTGTGGCATGGCTCTGTAATCAACGTAGACAGGTTACCATTTTGTTGGTTGTGAAGATGCAGAAGATCATCTTGCACGTCACTCATCAATGGCCCCGAACTTCAGCAAAACATCTAACCATCTTCTGATCCTGTTTACACTTCTATGACTTCTACAAAAGTTTCTTGATTCTTCATTCAGGTAGCCCTTCAAAAAGTCTTATATTTTCACTCCTTTCCATGAGTGCCATAAAAATCAAAATAATGTCCAACAATTTTATTTGCTCACAAGTCCTCACTTAAGACTTCAATTAATGTCCTTTCCCTCTTCTCACAGAGGCTGTGCCACTAAGAAGACACACAGATGTGGCGCATGTAGGACATGATTTAGAGGCAACCTGTCAGTGCTGATAAACGGTTTGGCTTGATCTTAAAGACTTCTTCCAACTAGAAGAGATACTGTGTGATTCTGTGTATGATTAACTTGAGCCACTCTTGTCATCTTTTTCTCTGCCTTTCTAATGCCCGGTGCTCAGAACTGCAAACCGCGCCGGAAAGCTCTTCCCAACGACAACCCCGCCTTGCTCCTGGATAACGTTTCTAAAGGCTCACGCTTTGTTATGCGGCTTTAGGGGCCGCTTTGCTCCGCACGGAACACTCCCGTTTACAGCATCTCACATATTATTCCCTACTGTCTCTCTGACCCATCACACAGACACACGGGAAGGCGCTTGCGCTGCTTTCTGCTTCCCCTCTTGGCTACCGCTCCGGTCTGTCCCAACGAGACACCCCAGGCCCGGCCTATTCGCAGCGCTCCCCCGGCAGCGCACCCTGCCTGGCTGCGCCTCCCACGCCCGGCCCGGTGCCCCTGACAAGGACCAGCGTGGTCGGCGGGGAAAAACCGCCCGGTCAGCAGCTCCGCTCACCCAGACACACGAACAGCACGGACTTCACCTCCCCCGCCGCCATCTTCGCTCTGGGCTCGTAAGACACTCTCGAAGGGGACCTCACCGCTGTCGCACCGCCCGCGCCGCGCTTTACGGCCGCGGCTGCTACAGCTGGCTACAATTTTTGCCTGATTCGAGAGAAAAAAAGTGAGCAGTGACCCGCTGCCAGGCACCGCGGTGAGCACCGGCGGCGCGAAGACGAGGGGAGGGCACGGGACAGGGCGCACGGGACAGGGTGCGTGCGTGGGGCCGTCCCGCAGGCGGTTGGGGGCCGCCTTGGCCCCGCCCGACTCACCTGCGGCAGGTACGCGGCTCGGCCCGGCCATCCCTGCGCGGCACAGGGCGGCAGCAGCAGAGGCGACGAGAACAGGCGAGGGCGAGCGGAGTAGAGCGGAGTAGCAGTGAGTATCCCTGGGCTGGGGGCTGGCGTGTGGCGCAGCCGCCAAGTACGAACTTAGGAAGCGTCGAAAGCGGTGTTGGCCTCTATAGGCTGCTGGTGAGGTTAAGCGCATTCGCTTATAGAAGCACAGAATACTGGGCGTTGGAAAGGACCTCTGGAGATCATCTAGTCCAGCCCCCGTGCTAGAGCAGGATCCCCTACAGCGGCACAGAAACGTGTCCAGGTGTGTTTCTAATGTCTCCAGAGAAGGAGAAACCACAACTCTTGTAAGCAGTTTGTTCCAGTGCTGTCACCCTTAAGGTAAAGAGTTTCTCCTTATGCTTAGGTTGCTGCTTGTCATCACTGAGCACCACTGAGAAGACTCTGGTTCCATCTTCTTGATGCTCTCTTTTTAGATATTTGTGAGCATTCATCAAGTCTCCCCTCAGGCACCTTGTCTACACTAAACAGACTTAGCTTTTGCAGCTTCCCCTCATAAGGGAAATACGCCAGCCCCTTGGTCATCTTAGTTCTTCAGGGCTCGTTGCTCTTCAGAAAACCTTGAGTTTTCAGGTTTAGGTTTTGGTTTTTTGGATGTTTCTGGTATCTGGCTTCATCTTGTTGGATATCTCATGGTCGAGTTTTGCAATACTTGCCATAGGCCTTGTAATGGCAGGGTGTGGTGGGGACTGGATCCTTCTGCTGCTTCTGAGACTTGTTTACCTTGTTTTTCAGTCACAGTACTTTGGCGGTTAAATAAAAAGGCCAGATGCTAAATTACTTATCGTATCTGTGGTACCTTTTTCTCTATTTGTGGGTTGGGAATGTGAGGCTGTATAGAGAAGCAAGTGCTCAAAGACCATCCTGGTATTCCTGTAAAAGCAAGTATTTGTATGTTACATGTAGGTACACCTATAGCTCTAACTTGGAGAGTATTTGGTTTTTCCATATCTCAAGGAAGGGGAGCAGTGAGGATAGTAACCTTAAGCATTGTTTAAGTCTATACCGTCTTCAGTTAATGTCATCTTAATACATTTGAAATTAGTTGTAATAGAATTCACTATTGGTTTTTGTTTTTTGTCTTACATCATGGTTTCTTACCAAGAACTGCTATTTCTGATGTGATAAGCTCTCTATTTTGGGGTTTTTTTTTTAATATCCGTATACGCTGTTGTAAAAGACTCTAATGCAAGGCTGCTATGAGGAATAGGCTGTATGACTATTCTTCATAGAAGAAGAGGTGAAAGAGAAGTGATACTGTGAACAAAATCCAAGAGTGTAGGTACAAGCAGGAGTCTTCAGAATCTTGATTAATAAATACTAGCCCCTTATTTTCTTTTCTTAAATGTCTACTATCTTTTAGTTTGAAAAAATATTCTGACTGGTTGTAGAAATAAATACATTGTGGAAATTACTATCTTCTTAGAGTTGATGCATGCACATAAGGGACAAGAACATCTATAAAATGCAGAAACGAGACGAAAAGAGTGATAGTGTCAGTTTTACTGACAAAGTGTAGTGTATTTTGCAGGAAATAGATGAAGTCTCTACTTTATTAAGATAGTCAAATACTTTTTCACATAGGCTATTATTGTAGCATATCGGGCTGTCGTGTAGTGCACATTGGGACTGGAGTCTGTTAAGTTTTTGTTCGCACTATTCTGTCCCTCGTGAAAAGATAAACAAGATAGTTTTAAGGTCTTATTTCTGAAAAACGCAGTGTTGTCTTGATTAAAGCTTTATTGTGCCAAAATTAACGCACTTGTTTACGTGCTTGGATTGCCTTGAATTGTATTCATGATTAAAATGGAGTTAGCAATCCAAAGTTGGGAATCCCTTTCGGATTTTCCCCTTACCCCCATGTCTAAATTCCACATACCATTCCAACTTTTGTATTAAAGTCAAGAGAAACAGGCAGAACTGAATTCCTAACTCTGACTTAGCTTTGGCCATTGGTACTTGTCTTGGTTGGTGGACAGCACCCCATCTCTTTGGTACCAGCTGTTTATACATCAAACATCTGACAATGTATATGAAAGACTTGCTAAAAGTTTTCAGACAGACAGTTTCCCAGGGCTTGGCTGGCTAGTTCGATAGGTGTGGTGCCATGTTTTGAGCAAAAGTCTGTAATTCTCATGGTACAAATTCATAGAGAAGTTATTAACTTGTTAACAAGCCCCAGGGTAAGTCTGCCTTTGTTGCTCATTGTAGAGCATACTGATGCCTCTGTGTTCTGGAAAATGCTGTTTCTGACTGTATTTCTACAACTGAGTGATTTTCTTCCCCATGCCCCTTGTATTTAATCTCTTTCCTAGTGCAAAGGCTACAACTGAGTTGTCAACCTAGAATTTAGAATTTTAGCATTCTTAGAGTTGCTAAACATTGCAGGGATTTTTGAAGTCCTTTAGACACAGGAGTTCCAGGACTCTGCTTTCTCGGCAGATGAGCATGTGCTCTTTGGAACAAATACTCTGACTCAACTGTGCCTTGGGCAGTTAGAGTCTGTCTTCACATGCCACAGTTCCTTGGAAATAAGGAGAACATCTCAAAGTTCAAACAACTTGCATATACAAAGAGAACACATTGTTCTTTGAAGTGCATTGTTCAACTGTATCATTTTACCCTCACACATTCCAGCTGTCGTCAAAAAGTTCATCCTTCTAGGAGACGAGGGGAAACTGAGCGTCTCTCGTTAGCATTGTCTTCAATCTGACTTGAGTACAAAGACTACTGGGAACCTAATTCATCAAATAATTTTGATAGTATGGGTGGCTATGTGTGTTATAGCTTCCCCTCCCCCCAATTTCTTGACATTTCTCAAGGAAATAGTTAACTCAAAGTGGGATAGAAGACTGATTTCCATTAAGTTACCAAGTGATACACTTTGTGTTTGAATATGTTAAGTCCTTTTAGCTTTGTTAAGAGAAGCAATAAAAAATATGCACATGGTAAAACCGGGCATAAGATCTTTTGCAAGCTGTGATGTCTTTTCTAGTGCTAGCAAAAGGGGCATCACATATGAAAAGTAGTGAGCTCTCATGGTCTAGCAGTGCATATGCATGATTGGTACCAAATTCTTAAAAGCCAGTTTGTCAATACTAGCAGCTGACCAAAAACCTTGTGTGTGTTCAGACGCTTACATGTGACAGTATTAACGCTTACATAGCTAACAGGCTTAAATAGTTTTATTGCAGTTTATAACTTCATGCAGTTTAATTTATTCAGATAGCCTCTGCACAGGCTACGCTTATTTTGGAATGTGTTAATTTATACAGTTACTGTATTTCAAATAAAATTTGCTTTGCTTTCAGAAAGGACGAGGGATCAGGGTGCACTGTCAGCAAGTTTGCTGATGACACAAAGCTGGGTTGTGTTGCCATTCAGCTGGACCTGGACAGGCTAAAGACCTGGACAGAGAGAAATGTAATGAAGTCTAACAAGGGTAAATATAGAGTCTTGCATCTGAGCAAGAACAACCCCAGGTACCAGTATAGGTTGGGGACTGACCTGTTGGAGAGTAGTGAAGGAGAGAGGGATGTGGGGGTCCTGGTGGACAGCAGGATGATCATGAGCCAGGAATGTGCTCTTGTGGCCAAGAAGGCCAACAGCATCCTGGGGTGGATCAGAAAGGGGGTGGTTATCAGATAGATAGGTTTTTCTCCCCTTCTACTCTGCAGTAGTGAGACCACACCTGGAGTATTGTGTCCAGTTGTGGGCCCGTCAGTTCAAGAGGGATGTGGAGCTGCTGGAGTCTAGCATAGAGCAACGAGTATAAAGTGGAACACCTCCTTTATGAGGAAAGGCTGAGGGAGCTGAGTCTCTTTAACTTGTAGGAGATAGAGGGGTGACCCCATTAATATTAGTAAATATGTGAATGGTGAGTTTCAATAGGATGGAGCCAGGCTCTTCTCAATGTCATCTAGTGATAGGACAAGGGGCAATGGGTGTAAGTTGTGAGGTTCCATATGAATATGAGAAGGAACTTCTTCACAGTGAGGTTGACAGAGCACTGGAACAGACTGCCTAGGGGGTTTGTGGAGTCTCCTTCTCTGGAGACGTTTAAGTCCTGACTGGATGTGTTTGTGTGTGACTGTGTCTAGGTGATCCTGCTGTGTCAGGGGTATTGGACTAGATGATCTTTCGAGGTCCCTTTCAATCCCTAATGTTCTGTGATTCTGTGATTTCAGTGTGTAAACCTGATTTTACAAAATCTCTGTGCACAGAAGACAACAGCCTAAACACATGACCAGTAAAGAGAAGTTTTCTTCTTTAAAAAAGTCCTAGTAGAAAGCCCTAAATCAAAGTGAGGTCTTTATAAAGGCTGCCAAGAGCAATTTGCCTTGGAATACCAGCTAAAGTGGTACAAGTACAGTTTCCCTCTCCAGGTTCAGTTACCACAGTTGTATGTTTCTAGTAATGCTTGCTTCCTTTCAGTTATCTTCAGAGGTGTTTTGATTTCCGTATCTCACACAGATACACAGATAATTAGGAGTCGGGCAGGACCTCCAGGGGTCATCAGTTCCAGTCTCACTGCTCAAGCAATGTGCTTGTAGCAATATACTTTAATAAACAAACAAAAAGAAAGCCCCCAACCTCCCTTAGAAGGGTAACTCAAAATCTCCCACAGAAAAACCCAAAAACATCAACACAAAAACCCCACAAGCTTACACAGATGAGAACCAAAGAAATCTGCCCTTTATGATCATTACTTAATTTCTATCATTGGGAAGACTTCTGTGTTTGAAGCAATTCTTTTTTGTGACTTGTGATTTTGTAGGATTTTGTTTGGCTTCATGGTATGTGCTTGCATATCAAAATCCAAGTGAAGATAATATCTGAACCTATCGTCATTGTTGTCTGACTTCATAGCTGTGTTGGAATAAAAACACAGGCGGTGAGATTCTATACAAGTCTTCAGAAGTACTAATCTTTAAAATGGCATTTATATTTTCTTTCTCCCTCATTGTTCTTCGGATGCTTATGGCAGAATTATACAATTAGCATGAACCTCTGTGTCAACAGTTGCTACTTCCTCATTCCCTGCTACTGCTTCCCTAGGCTCGTTTTTGCCCCACCATTAATGCTTTTCAGCAAGATGATCACTGTGAATTCTGAGGCATTCCTCTTTCATGCTCTTGGGAGTCTCGTGAAACAGAAAGAAGATGCTCTGGGTCTGACAGCTAAAGTCTGCTGGATTTCAACTAAAGGAGTTGATTATTGCCTCTATTTTATTCCATCCTTTTCCTTTAGATTCCTTTTCAGCTTGTGCTGCTGTTTCCTTGGATTTCACAGATCTTTTCTTGACACTTCATTGACTTGGCGTCTTTGTTGTCTACCACATTGGCTTTATGTGTTTAAATTAGTAAAAGGAGAGAGACTGATTGAGACTAGTTTAACCAGTCTGCTGCTTGTCACGTGCAGCTCAACATTGCTTCACTTTTTATTGGGTCCAACAAAGTACTCATGGTGCACGTCTTGCACGCTCTTCAAGGGATTCCAGTTACCAGATGAATCCCAAGGCAGAAGCTGGCTACAGCAGTACCACAGTGTTACACATTTGTGAAACCAAAATTACATTAATCTAATTGTAACTTTGAATTGAAATGTCTTGTTTAGGCTTTTCTCCAACACTACGCTGTCTTGCTTTTCAGGTTTCTCTTTCCCTTTAGATGTTCTTCTTTAACCTTTCTTGACTATGCTAGCTGTCATGTTTATCAATGTTCTTAGTCATAATTTTGAAACTTCTCTGTTCATGTATACTTTTTAGTGTTAATATTACGGATGTGACCATGGGTACTTGCAAATCAGCTGTGCTTTAATATATTGTTATGCTGTTTCTGAACTTCTGAGTAAAGTGAAAGCGAAGACTGAGTTACTGTCTGAGGCTTACCAAAGGTATTTTCCAGGGCTTTTTCTTATTTTTATTAAGAAAAAAATTCCCACCAAACCACCTTCCACCAAATACTTCAAAGCTCATACATACATGGGCAACATAGCTATGAAATCTGCATATGAGGCTTTATCTCTACCTTATCATAAATCTTTGAAATTGCGCTTTTGATGTTCAGGTTCTCATCATGTCACTATGCTTTATTTCATGTGTTCATATTCAGTAGAATTTTTATTATTTTGGAATTAGTTATAGTTTTTAAGTTAAAAAGGCTGCATTTAATCTTTGTTACACCTTGCTCAGATAATTTCACCAAATGTTCAGCCAACACATTATTACTGTTAGTCAGAATGTAAATTAGAGGGTGACGCACTTGCCTCATCAGCCTACAGATTAAGCAGTTAATCAATTTTGGTGTGATATTCCCCCATGGGGTTTTGTGTTGCTGACTCACATATGTTCAATATCTTCCCCTTTCAACAACAAACAGGAGTGCAAATGAAGCTTGCTCCCATCTGAGCATTAGCTGGTCATGGCATTCCAAATCTATCAGTCAATGTATTCTCCTGATAGATATTATTGTCTTATTGCTCCTGGTTACCTCTTTCCTGATCATTACTTGAATGCAAAACAGACAATTATATATGCATACTTAAAAGCTAATAGTGTCAGCAGTGCTACAGGAGTATTCTTTTTGTCACTGAGTGAACTGAGCATGGAACTTCTGCTTACTTCTAAATATTTCCGAAAGTATTTTTATTAGCAAGCAGGTATTTCTAGAGCATCTGTTTAATAGACTTGCAGATTTTAATGAGAGAACCTTAGAGTTCAAATCATAATGTAAGCTTGAAAGGAAGAAGGACCATTTGGTAAGTGAACAGAAGATAAAACCATTTATGATGTCACAGAAATCCCACTTATGGCTTTGTCTCTTTATACAGTGATTAAAGTAAGTAGAAATGAGATTTAGTTCCTAACCTTCTCTGTAATCTTCAGTCATTTTATTTCTGTGTTCCTTTATGACAGATACACCATTTCATAGTGCAAACCATGACCAATTCTGAATTGTCAGACAGTTTGGGTTTTTTCCACTGTTCTTACTACTTACTTACATGTTATTTAAACTTTTACAAAACTGATTGATATAAAATTTGATAGTAGGAGTGAGGCCTCCTCTATGCAATATAGCTAACCATTAAATTTGACTTTGTAGTATTGTCTTTATCCTTACTTAACTTCTGTTAAAAAAATCTTGTGTGGCACGGCCAAAGAGGGGAGACTCAAACTTTCACCATTCCTCAGTAATAAAAATAAAATATTGCCTTTGCTGTGGCTTTAGCAATGTGGGAGTTTGGCCAGGCTTTATCAAAAATAATATTTGACTTAATTAAGANTCCCTCTTAAACCAGGGGGCCCAAAACTGAACACAGGACTCAAGGTGAGGCCTCACCAGGGCAGAGTAGAGGGGGAGAAGAACCTCTCGATCTGCTGGACAGTCCAATCTGCCTGCAACAGCAGGATCACCTAAACCAAGGTGTGTTCTTGTTGTTTGTTTATTTTTTAAGCAAGTCATCGGTTCCTCAAGACCTTTTCAGCATCTTGGCAATTCTTTAATATCTATGTAACATTATGAAGTGAGTAAAGAAACTCAAAGTGAGCTGCTTGGGAAAAAAAATAAAATGGTAGCCACTTTGACTAAATGTGGTTTTCAGCAATGAAAGTGTTTAATCACAGAATCATTCAGGTTGGAAAAGACCCTTGGGATCATAGAGTCCAACCATCAGTCCTACACTAAAAGTTCACCCCTTAACCAGATCCCCCATCTAACACCACATCTAAGCGTTTTTTAAACACATCCAGGGATGGTGGCTCAACTACCACCCTGGGCAGCCCATTCCACCGCCTGGCTACACTCTCCATGAAGAATTTCTTCCTGATGTCTAATCTGATCCTAGTTTGTTGAAGCTTGAAACCCTTTCCTCTGGTTCTGTCACTAATTAGAATCATAGAGAATCATAGAGTCATTACGGATTGGAAGGGACCTCGAAAGATCATCTAGTCCAATCCGCCTGCAACAGCAGGATCACCTAAACCAAGTCACACAGGAACTCATCCAGTCGGGTCTTGAATATCTCCAGTGAGGGAGACTGCACAACCCCCCTGGGCAGCCTGTTCCAGTGCTCCGTCACCCTCACCGTGAAGAAATTACCTGTGTGAGGAGGCCCGCACCGACATCTCTATGAAGTCCTTTCAGATAGTTGCAGAGAGCAATGAAGTTTCCTGTTAGCCTCCTCTTCCTCAAACTTAACAGCCTTAACTCTCTCATTCTCTCCTTGTAAGAGAGACTTTCACTAGTTTTATTGTCCTCCTCTACACTTGCTCCAGCACCTAGATGTCTCCCTTGTAGTGAGGTGCCCAAAACTGGACACAGTACTCAAGGTGCGGCCTCACCAGTGCTGAGTACCAGGGCACAATCACCTCCTCACTCCTGCTGGACACACAGTTTCTAATCCAGGCCAGGATGCCACTGGCCTTGTTGGCCACCTGGGCACACTGCTGGCTCATATGAAGCCACCCATCAACTAGAACCCCCAGGTCTTTTTCTGCCAGATTGCTTTGCAGCCACACTTCCCTAAGCCTGTAGCGTTGCATGGGATTGTTGTGACCAAAATGCCTCAGCCCAATAATACAGTCTGATGAGTCCCTCTGTGTAGCCTTATTACCCTCCAGTGGATTGACACTACCCTCCAGCAGATTGATACTCCCTCTCGACTTGGTGTTGTCTGCAAACTTACTGAGGGTGCACTCAGTCCCCTTATCAAGGTCTTAGACTTTGAATAGGAGTGGCCCCGGCACTGAGCCCTGGGGGACACCACTCTTGACTGGGCTCCAATCAGATTTAGCTCCACTGACCACTACTCTTTGTTCTCAGCATTCCAGCCACTGTTCTGCCCAGCAGAGTACGTAGCTGTACAAGCCATGGGCAGCCATGAGGATGTTGGGGGCAGTGTCAAAGGCCTTCCTGAAGCCAGATAAGACTACATCAACAGGTTTTCCCTCATTGACTAAGCAGGTCACCTTATCATAGAATGAGATCAGGTTTGTCAAGCAGGATCTGCCTCTCATGAACCCATGTTGACTGGGCCTGATCACCCAGTTGACCTTTAGCTGCTCCATGATGACTCTCTAGATGATCTGTTCCATAACCTTCCCTGGCACCGAGGTGAGACTGACAGGCCTGTAGTTGCCAGGATCCTCTTTCTGGCCCATCTTGAAGGCCCATCTTTGTGGGAGGCTAGGTCTGACAATATATTGATGTATTACTGGGACAATTTGTTGCTGATAAACTTGGAAATGGTGGTTGTTGGTATGTCCAGACATGTAATCAAGGATAACTTCAATGGGAGCTTTGAGGAGTTTTAGTATAAGTAAATCAAGACTCATACCTTTTTATCTGCTCTAAGGCCTCTTTTTATGAATCTACAGGTGAAGCTTTACTGCTCGTACATAAAGTGGCATTTATACTGTTGCAGGATGTTCATATCTTGTAATATGTGATTCTGTTCAATAGTTGATTAATGACAGCAGATCTGGTTGACCTAAACAAAATCAACATTCATCTATATAATTCAATCTTGTGGAGTTGGGAGGTAAATGTCAAGATTTTTTTTTTTTTGCTACTGTAGACTACAGCTTTATATAGCAAACATAATCTCTCCCTAATTCCTGCTTTTTCTTCTTTTGAAGTCTATAGAGATCTTTGTGTTGGATCCCATTTAAGAAAATTTGATAAAATTGTCAGAGGAAGTAGGTTCCTAACAGTCTGAAACAGAATTTTACTCACTTTCAGAATAAGCTGAAAGTTTAGCTCTTTAAGAGAGATCTCCTGAGCAGATGACAATGTTTTAGTATTCCTTGGTCTATAATTGCTTCTTTGAAGGACAGCAGAGTTGATGGTGGTACAGAAAAAAGTCACTGGAGTGATGGAGCAACTACTTTGAAGAGAGTAAAAAGGCTGGAGCTTCTGAAGAAACAGAGAAGGCTGTGGGACTGGCTGTTTATAAAAACATAGTGGATAACTTGAATGCAACAATTGTTCACCAGAATTCATTAGACTTCAACCAGCAGGTACTTACTGTAACTAGTAGATTAGTTTAAAACAGATCAGTATTTCTAGTGAACTGCTGTTGCAGGAATTCCAAAGGCAGAGTATCAGCAAGTTTGAAAAACTGTTAGACAAACTGATACGTAAAAAGCCCATGAACAAACAGTGACAGGAAGAACTGAGAATGTATCTCCATCGTCCTTGTTGCTACCAGTGCAGATTTTAGGGGAACAGATTGCAAACAAAGAATTAGGCTTGTGGACTTTTCTGAAGAGGTGTCTTCTGTTGCAACCACCAGAGTCAAAATGTAGGCTTGATGTTATTTTTGCTCTTGTTGCCCTGTTTGGTTGGTTTACTTTGTAAAGAAACACTTTTCACATACAAATTACAGTATTTTCATATTTTACAGTGAATAACCCTATACCTTCCAACCTGAAATCAGAAGCAAAGAAGGCAGCAAAAATATTACGAGAGTTTACAGAAATAACTTCTAGAAATGGACCAGATAAAATAATACCTCGTGAGTACAGAAAATGTTTTGATTCAGCTAAAACCTCTAGCACCCCATGTTGCAGTTATACTCTCTTTACCTATTCCCTCTGTTTTCACTGACCACAACCTAGAGAGGAATGAACAGGGTATATTTGTCCTTGATACTGATTAAGCGCTGTTACTTACTGCTGTCCTCTTTATTTTTGCAGTCATTATGATGTGTTTCTCTTAGTGTCTTTCTTCATTTGGCATTGCTGATTGTAGCTTTGAATTTATTATATAGCAGAAGGTCTGTTACAATAATTGATGACAGCTACAAATGCTGTCTAATGAAAAAAGGTGATGAGGTTTACTGTGTGTAGCTGTAATTTAAATTGACTTCTCTCCTCCAAAAATCTCTAGAGACCTGGATGCCAAAATTCACTGCCTCTGTGTCTTGCTAAGAGTATTTGCACACAATGGTCATGCCAATAAGCAAACTCATTCTCTGTGACCTAAGCAGGATAAGTGAAGCAGTTGTGGCTGTATAGAGATCAGTGCAGGCTAATGCGGTCTGTGACTGCTTTGTGGTTCAGGAGAGCTGTCATTAGTGGTTTCAGGATTTTGTATTTAAACTTTTCTTTGATTACTTGACTTTTAAGTTTTCAAAATTTATTTTGCCTTTCTCTTAGAACCTGTTTTATAAGATTTTGAGTAAATTATTTCACTGTTTTAGCTCATGTAATAGCTAAAGCCAAAGGCCTTGCAGTTTTGTCTGTTATCAAAGCTGGATTTTTGGTGACTGCTCGAGGTGGAAGTGGAATTGTATTAGCTCGTCTTCCTAACGGAAGTAAGTGGATATTTTCTTTCTTTATGGGGAAATTAAAATAAATCCCTTTTTTTTTGTTATTTCTTTCCGTAGTGTGAAACATAACCTATGTGAGTAGTCAAGCCAGTTCAGTTTGAAAGTTGTTTTCAAAGTTTTGTAACTAGTTTCGACTAGCTACTAGCATAAGTGCTTTCATTATTTTTGTAGAAAAGGATGAGATATAGAAGCATATAGTTTAAAACTCATTAGAAAAATCAATCACGTCCAAGTACAGACAAATGTATGATAAATAGTAGCAAACATCTGTTAAGATCATAGGGGTTTCATGGATTCATAGAATAGCTTAGGTTAAAAGGGATCTTACAGATCATCTATTTCTCCCTGCCATGGTCAAGGATACCTCTTCTAGACCAGGTTGCCCAGGGACCTATCCAACCTGGACTTGAACAGGTCCAAGGGAGGGGACATCCACAGCTTATCTAGGCAACCTATTCCAGTGCCTCCACATCCTCAGAGTTAGTAATTTCCTTATAGGATCCAGTCTAAATCTAAAATAAATATTTATTAAATTCCTTTCTGTGAGATAAATCAATTATTCTGTTGTGGTGGCATTGAGCATAGATTTACATAGTTAGCATTTTTAAAGTGTAATAATAAAATGAGTATTTAATATAAAGTGTGGTAAAAATTCTATGAATTTGTCATTTTTTGCATGACAGCCTGGTCTGCTCCTTCTGCAATAGGAATTGCTGGCCTTGGTGGTGGATTTGAAATTGGAATTGAGGTATAATTTTGCATTTGCAATACTTGTTTGTAACTTTTTTTTTTGCAAGAAATTAGAGCGCGTTGACAAAGATATAAATTTTTCTGTGCTTAGAGAACAAAAAAAGGCTATCACAAAATTCATTTATACAAGATAAAAAGTAGGAGGTTTGATCCTATCAGTCTGATTGCTTGGAGAGATTTAAATGACAAGATACATAGCAGCTATGTCCTCCATTTCTCACTTCTAGCAGGCTGAATTCTTCCGTAATAGAAAGCTTCCTGTCATTGTTCACATAGAAGCCAATTTGAGGTAATTAAAAGTATCCTTTACTTAATACTGTATTTTAAATGCAGTGTTAAAGAACATGGGGACTCCATCTGGCAAGAAATGATGAGAGGAATTGAAGGTGAAGTAAAATGGACTCTACGTAGTTAATATGCTTCATGCATTTCCCATGCAAACTTGTAAATACTGACATCACCAAAACTGATGGTGCCTGGTAAAATAACAAGCCAGTTTCCAGCCAGGACAAATGGTTAAGGAAGGGACTCTTCGGAGAACTCTTGGTGATCTGACCCCTGACTGCATATTTCCTGTGATTCCAATCTCTTCTTCCATACAGCAATTTTGCTCTTGTTTCTTTCTATCTTTCCTCTTCTTTCCCACTCTAGCCTCCAGTCTTATCCTTCTCTTTTCTTTATGTTTAGCTTCTGTTCTGCTGATTCCCAAATAAAATGAAAGTGACAGTATGCTGCCAACTCAGTCTCTTGTTATGGCCGTTCTGCTCGTCTGGGGAATTCATACATAGCTCTTCTGGGTGGTCAAAGTCAGCCTTCAGTGTGTTTCCTACTAATGAAACATAGTCAGTCAGCCAGCACTCACATAATGAGGAAGTGATCCATATTTTATCGTGTCCTCTTATTTACTCTCTCACCTCAGGCATTATTGCTTTGCACTTTTTAGAAGATACCATGAATACAAAATTGTTAATATTTGGTTTTCTTGGCTATAGGATCTGAACGTTATTACAAAACCTTATGTTTGAGGCACAAAGTTTGGGTTTGGGTTGGGGTTTTTTGTTTTATTTTATGACAGTGAAACAGACCCTCACATGTTTTCATTAATCTATGAAACTTCCTTTATTCATCTTATATTTTAGATAATGTAACAATTAATTATTGATACTTATTCAGATAATTTCAATACAGAAGTTGGCTCTGAAGGGTGTTTTTTTCCAAGCAATATCATATCCCTTATTTGAAATTTTAGCCACGTTACAAAATACTATTTCTTTACTGACTTCATTATAATGCAATCTTATTTCTTCTAGAGAAGAGATGCTCTTCAGAAATCCTTAAGTGGCTTAGGAGCCCAAAGCCCAGTTTTGGCAAGTTCTAGAATATGTAAACTTAAACCTTGAAATGGGTTGACATTTTATTGCTCTGGGAAAGATTATAGTTAGTGTATTTGTAGTGGTAGTTGTGGGTCATTGTAAACAACAAGAAGGAAATCATAGATTTCAGAAGCCATAGTAAACAACTTGGTACCTCAAATTAAAAACCAATTCTAAAATTCATCTAAATGCTTTTATTGAAAACTTGCTTGCTATGGATTCATATAGCTTTTGCTGTGGATTCATCTTAATGTGTAAGAGGAGGTAGCAGTATTCTGAATGACATTCTGTCTCCATCTTTTGATGATTCAGAAACTACTCATGTCAGTCATCTTTTGTTTGGAATGGGGTAGAGGTTACCAGGAGGCTAATAGCAAAGGCCTCTCTTGTGCTGTGTGTAATACCTCTGGGACAGCCTTGTTTTGCAAATAATCTGGTATTTCCTCTTGTATTCCCTGCTGTCACTGTTCGGAATTCAGGGTAAGTTGAAAGTTTTTTTCTGAACCTGACTTTCAGTCAAGTCCATCAGGTGAAAGATGAGGCACAGTAGTCCTTGAGTAGTCAAGTTATCTGCTGAAGAGATAATCCATCAGAGTAAAATGCAAAAGTATAATCTACTCTGTTGAACAGGCTGGTACAACTGCAGTATTTTCTTTTATGAAGTACGTGTAGTGTGTTTACCATGCTTTCATGTAACAGAGTGATCTTTATAGGATAATGCTTATGTTTGAAAGTTGTTTCCTTTAAAATTTCTTTGAAATGCTTCCTAGTTTGTGAAAACACTAGGAAAGGACTAGTGTCTGATAGTAACAAGTGTTAACTGAAACAGTAGTAAAAATATTTTGTTAAGTGCATATTATGTCACAGTCCACACAAGTGAAATCTTTTAAATAGTGGAGGTTTTTCCATTTTGCATTTGCATCTTTCAAAAATAGTTCTTCAGTTATTTGTTTTAATAGTTTATTGAAGAAACTGGGTACTCCAGTCTGAAGTGTCTTTAAAAATTAAATATATATTAATATTTCTATTTAAACCCAAGTATTCTGTCATAAAAGTCATTTTTGTCAGTAACAGGAGAACCTACATCCATTTTTGTTTTGGTTTGTTTTTATTCTGGTTTCTCTTCACATCAGAAGAAGGTTTTGTGGTAAGGGGCATAGAAAGTAAAAGCCGTAGAAACAGCCACAGCTGTTTCTGTTACAGCTATTTATCACATATTAACCACACTAACCGTACTAAAAATCAGTCAAATCTGATATCATAGGTAGGTTAAAGGATTTTTAGTTTCAAAATACCTTGCAGAAAAAGAATCTACTTTGTTATGAAAATTATTTCAAAAGGATTTGTATCAAGGAAGGAAGTAGTTCTCTGAGAGAATGAGAGTTTCTCACTTGAATTAAAACTGTGGTGTATCTGGAGCTAGTGGTCTAGGTGATCCTGCTGTTGCAGGGGGATTGGACTAGGTGATCTTTCGAGGTCCCTTCCAATCTGTAATGATTCTATGATTCATGTGCAGAAGGGAATATTTTACACATGCACCTGTTTTCTTGCCAAACAGAAAATACTTCTCCCGTGCCATTCTTTCTTTTTTAAAAAGCATAGTACTTCTATTTGTTCTTTTATAGGTTTCAGACTTAGTGATAATACTGAATCATGAGAGAGCAGTAGAAGCTTTTGCCAAAGGAGGGAATCTTACACTTGGAGGAAATCTTACAGTGGCAATCGGACCGCTGGGAAGGTAGGTAAAATACTTTCCTAATATGATGTAGGTTTAAATATTGAGTAGATTTAAATATCAAAGACAGTTTTGAAAGCTGTATTTAAGCAGTGTCTTGGCTTTCTTATGGTCTGTTGCAAAACAATCTGGGCAACCTGTGTTTTGAGTGGGCCATATTGTTCTCATAGTGTTACACCTTTTCAGACACAAGTTTTCTTTCCTGATAAAGGTATTTATTGGTAGAAGGAAGTGTTCTGAAGGCTATTCTGTTTTCGCAGGAGACTGCTTGGCTAGGCTCCATATAGAGCACATGTGCTACTCTACCTGACTCAACTCCTATTTTCATTAACCTGTAGGTCTGTGCTTTTTGTTGCCTTATGAGTTCTCTAGTCCAACCTCCTGCTGAAAACAAGATTTATTATGACTTGAGGTTCCTCGGGCATTTATTCTAGTTGGGTCTTGAAAACCTCCAAAGACTCTCTAGGCAGCCTGCTCTACTGTTCAGTTGTCCTCATGGTGAGAAGTTTTCCCTTACATTCAATCAAAATATTTCTTGTTTCAGTTTATGTCCATAGGGTTTTATCCTTTCACTGTACATTGCTGTGAAGAGCTTGGTGTCATATTCTTGGTTAGTTTTTTATAGAGACTTGAAGGCTGTTCTTAGCTTCCCCTTAAGCCAGTTGCTTCAGACTCTGCTAATAGGATATGTGCCTCCTTATGCCTTCTGTTTTGTATGGTAAAGCTTTAATGACAGTTTTTCATTTTTCCTAACAAAGTAAAGGACAGGATTATACCTATTCCACAGATAAGAGAGATCTGTGGATCAGGGGAGGGTAGTGAATATATTCATGCCTTGCAGAGGCATTCATTTTGCTGTCCTGCAACATCTCTATGTCCAGAACGACATGTTGCGGCCTAGGTGACAGGACATGGCACGCTAGCAAGTCAGTGGAAAACCAGATCATCAGGCTTGAAGGGTAGTGGTAAATGATTCATGTTTTACCTGGGTTTCTTCAGGAGGCTCCTCTGGGACCACTCCCACTTGATGTTTTTATCGGTGACTTGGAGGAGCCAATGCAAAATACTCTTTTCAAGTTTGTGGATGACACCAAATAAGTGGGTGTAGCCAGTGCACGTCAGGTTAGGGTTGCCGTTCAGAGCGATGGACCTACATAGCATAGAGGTAAGAATCCAACAGGAAATCTGTTGAAACCAGTGAATGCTAAGTTCTACATCCTTGATTGGATGAGCTCTCAGCAGTTGTTTAGGCAGAATCTGCCAGAGTGGGTAGCTATTCTAGAGAAGTTGCTGGGATTCTGCTAGAGAGTAAGCTAAGCTAGCAAAGCAACCTGCCAGAAAAGGCAGTGAACAGTGTAGCAGCAGAGTGCACCAGCACAGCAGTAGATAAGGGACATGATTGTTCACTTTTACCTAGCTCATTTTAAACCATGCCTATAATGTTGTGACCGGTTTTGGCCCTGCAGTACAAGAAAGATGTTTATAAACATGAAGGGTGCAGTGAATGGCTGCCATGATGGCCAGGGACATAAAGCACATGGGGCTGTGGCGAGCTCAGCTCATATAACCTTGAGGAGGGAAGACCTTGACATCATCTGAGAGGCTGCATTCCCAACAAAGAATCACTAAAAAGAGTGAAAGAGTGAAACTCTTACTGACTTTTGGTAGGATTAAAATAAAAAGTCAGTTACTGTTCATGCAGCAAAGCCATAATGAAGCATGTCAACCAAAACATTTCCTTTATAGAAACTTAGAAGGCGATGTTGCCCTGAGAAGCTCTGCTGCTGTCTACACATACTGCAAATCTCGGGGACTGTTTGCTGGCGTATCTCTGGAAGGAACCTGCTTAATTGAGAGAAAAGAAACAAATCGCAAGTAAGTTCCCTTCAATTCTAGAAGATTCTTTGAAGGAATAGTGACAAAATGAACTAGGATGCATTCAATCGGGAGAAAGGGTTTGTTGTCAGAGCTGAGTTAGGAGTTTTTTGAGGGGCAAGGGCTCCTTCAATTTAGACATCTTACACGAGGTATTGAGGTAGTGTTTAGAGATTATGTATATGTGTCAGGTTGACCTTGGATAGCCACTAGGTGTCCAGCAATCTCATCTGTCATTTCCTCCCCTCAACATGAAAGGAGGAGAGAAAATACAACAACGACCTTGTGAGTCAAGATAAACTCATGGAGATAATTTACCAGTTACTCTCTCAGGTGAAAAAAAACACCCTTAGTTTAGGGAATATAATTTATTGCCAGCTAATTATAGAATCATAGAATCATTACGGATTGGAAGGGACCTTGAATGATCATCTAGTCCAATCCGCCTCCAACAGCAGGATCATAGGATCACCTAAACCAAGTCACACAGGAACCTATCTAGTCAGGTCTTGAATATCTCCAGCGAGGGAGACTCCACAACCACCCTGGGCAGCCTGTTCCAGTGCTCTGTCACACTCACCGTGAAGAAGTTCCTTCTCAGGTTGATGTGGAACCTCCTATGTTCCAGCTTACAACCATTGCCCCTCGTCCTATCACTACATTACACCAAGAACAGCCCAGATCCATCCTCCCAACACCCATCCCTCCAATATTTATAGACATTAATGAGGTTACCCCTCAGTCTCTTCTTCTACAAGCTAAACAGACCCAGCTCCCTCAGCCTCTTCTCGTAAGGGAGGTGCTCCACCTCTTTTATCATCTTCGTTGCCCTACACTGAACTCTCTCCAGAAGCTCCACATCCCTCTTGTACTGAGGGGCCCAGAACTGGACACAATACTCCAGGTGTGGTCTCACCAGGGCAGAGTAGAGGGGGAGAAGAACCTCTCTTGATCTGCTAAC